>CAUYRT010051344.1:0-11570 GCA_963574885.1 Lepilemur ruficaudatus
AATTAATCAATAGGAGCTAATAATCATTGAATGAATACTAAAGATAAGGCATTGGTGAAAGTATGCACATATGCTCTTTCACTTAATCCTTACCAAAGAAAGCATATAGCACCCTGGACCCTATGTAGATGAGGAAGCTGAAGCTTTGAGACTTCTCAATCATCACAAAACAGTGAAGAGCAAAGCTGGGACTTGATCCCAGGTGTGTTTGAGATCAGAGCAAAGTCCCTGATGCCACACAGGATTCTTTGTCTTTGTTGACTAAAGTTCTTTCACTTCATAAATGTTGTGATTGAAATCTAAGAGGTTAGAGGCTAGTGAATGACTAATAAATGACTAGAACATAAGTGTTCCAATCATATGATTCTATTGTTTTTGTTGCTTATTGTTTTTATTGTTTATCAAATGCATTTTCAGTGCAATTCTCAGTCAAGATGCTTTTTCACTTATCATTTCTAACTTACTAAAATATATCCCATGGCTCATTCTCATTCTTCAAATCTCAGCTTAAATATCCACCAGTCATAGCAAGCTATGATACAATATGGTTAAAAAAAATCTTAGTGCTTTAAAGCTGCAATGGCTTATTTTTTGCCCATATTGTGTGCCCACTGAGGGGCAGCTCAGGGCTCTGTTCTGAGCATTCCTGCTCCAGGGCCCAGGTTTATGAAGCACTTGTGGCCTAGGAGATATCTGATCCCTATGCAGAGGGAAGGAGAGTACTGAAGGTCCCCACCGTCACTCACCCCTATGACTCAAGTCACACACCTCACATCCACTTACACCCTTTAGCTAGAAATAAGAACATGGTCTCACCCAAGCATGGGGGACCAGAAAGAGAGACTCTGCTATTTATCTGGAAGGTGGAGAGCCAGAGGTACTGAATGCCCTTGAGGACCTCCACAGTGACTTCTTCAGAGAGCACTCAGAGTACCTCCTCTTCATTCTCAGCAGTGGCCACATTCCTACACTTGAGGCCACAGCTTCTTAAATTATGCTTTTTGCCAGGTTCTGGTCATAGCTCTTCCCTTTCCTACTGTTACTGATCTCTGGGTGCTCCCTCCCCCATCGTTGGCTTCTTTAACCTTGACCACAACCTTGTGGATAGTCTCTTCCTCAGGCTCTCTTTAGTAGCCACTTTGATTGCTACTTCTCTCTTCCTGGACCCTTAGTGTCTCCAAGCCAGTAAACTCAGATCTAAGCTTAGATCCTTCCTATGACTTCTTGTCAAGAGGGCATCATTCAATCTCTCCATATCAGAATCTCCACTCTCTTTTTGACTCACTGAAGCACGTTTTCTGCCTATCTTGCTGTCCATGGTTAGATAGATGGTTCTATCTAAAGTTACAAGTAATCTCCACCTGACAAAGTAAATGGATGAAATTCTGTTCATATATCACTCCAATTCTCTTTCCACCTGCATTTGTGGGATCAGAGCAGATAAACTTGTCTGCTGCCTAGAAGCAGATATGCAACTAAAGACATAGGTACTAGGCTTCCTTTAGGGTTTGGACCATTTGGATCGTGGTAGGATTGGACCTGCCACACAGGGCAATGCATGTACCATCACACTTGCAAAACTGCCACGGACCCTTGTCCTTATCTTGACCTTCTCAGATGGATAGAAATTGGGAGATGATAATTGAAATACTGGATTTTTATTGCCTTAGAGAGTCTTACCCCCAAATATTTGCAGCTGTCTTTACAACGTGTAAGTACTGTGTATCTCTTTGTCCTTAGGTTTGGCTTCCAATCCTTTATTTGGCAATAATAGAACAATCTCACTTAATATACTATTATATCTTTTGTTCTGATTATTGCTATAGAAAATAGGTAGTCAAAAATTAGTGTCTTAAGACAACAGACATTGTATTATACCTCATGGTTTTGTGATCCAGAAATCTCAGCAAGTCTCAATAGGGGATTCTTATATGGCATGCTGGAGTTGTCTGGCTTCAGTTCACAAGAGCTGATTGTTAACTATTTTGTGAACTACATAGCTAAACCGTCAGTAATATAAAGTCAGCCATGGCAGAGTATTTACTCTCAGGAATCAACAAACGCTAAACTCTGTTTTTCTTTAGAAAGCCTGTTTACCAGTGTACCATTGATTCTGTCCGACATGTTCTTAGCAGGGGCCGCTCAGAAGCAGTCAGCTGGCAGGTGGACTGGTCAGAAGGGTCCGAGAAGGCTTCAGTCACCTGTCTGGCACCTTAGAGGGGATAGCTAGAGGGTTCAGCTGGGACCACCAAGCAAGTGCCCATGGCCAGCCTAGATTCAAAGGAATGAGACTCTGCCTCTCATTGGAGGGAGAAGTAAAGAGTTAGTGACTATCTTAGACCTCTTTGCTAGATACATGATACATACACACACAGAAAAAATTATAATCGCTTTATTAATATCTCACAGGGGCTTCAAGTTCTCATGTGCGTGCTTACACAAAGGAGAAAAGACATGCAGATCACTTTGGAATTTTGGCACCTAGGTTCTCTCCTTCTTTGGCCAACTTTATCTTCTCCCCAAGGAGATGAGTTAGAGCCTCATCTAGACAATGCATCCATTTCAAAGCCCAGGTATATGGATGATGCACAGTTGTTTCCATCAGACCAGATACTGTCCCTTGCAGTACAATGACTCCTGAATGAAAATGCAAGTTATCTTTTCCTATAAGACCCCACTGCCAGCCAATATAGCATGGTGCAGGACAATGGCAATAAAACTTATATTTGGTCAAAGGAGCAGGCTGAGACACACATCAGCTCCTGGCCATAGTAATTCAAGTCCAATTCTTGCTGGGTGTAAACTTTGAAATTTTTTACCTTAAGGGAAAGAAGTTTCTCCTCAGCCCCACATCCTGCTCTCAAGGAAATCTCCTGCTCATTTTATGCTAAGGCCACTAATTCCACCTTCTAAAAAGTTCCTTTGTATCCATAATCCCCCTTGGCCATATCTGAAGGGGAACGGGGAGTATTTTCTTCCTGAGAACTTCATAGCTTTTTCAGCCCGATTCCTGCTCATGGAAGATCGGTGATTGCAGAGGTATTTTGAGCCTAGAAGAAACTTTTTTTCTATTATTATATTTATTCTAGTTTCATGGTTTATTTGGCAAAACAATTTCCTTACAAACTTTTCAGACCTCTGATTTATGTTTCTTCCGTCGGTCTCATTTGGTAGTTACCGTGCCCAAAGTTCTTTCATAAGTCATGATTCTCCAGTCTGATTTAATTCTTTGCTTTTTGGCTCTGAGGCTTCTTTTTGTCTCTAGCAAATGGTGTCCAATATCTTGATGCATTCTGAAACAATATATGGGAAGGCTACACCCTTATCCTGATCTTCGCCACAGGAATGAGTCTTTTTTTTTAAGTTGAGAAGTTGTATTGAATCTTTCACACAGTTTTTTTGAAATGCATATTTTGCTTCTGGTGCCAATGAATTGTGGACTTTTCCAACCCTGTGCTACTCTGAATTTCTGGACTTTAGCATTGTTTTCCTTTTCTGTTTGCCAACCAGTCAATTGTTTTTTGAACTATTTTTTCTTGTGTTTTATCCTTGCCAAATGCGACCAATAGCGACTTATGCACACTAGAGAAATTTGTTTACAACCACTTTTTCAGGTCATGAGGAACATGGCCTGCCCTTCAAATATCATGACAAGTTTGCCAAATGATTGCTACTGTATAGCACAGATCTCCAGCCATCCAGCCAGCCATATCTGCTTCCTTGTCACCCGCCAGTCAACTGCAAAGAAAAATGACACCAGATAATTTTGTTTTGTTTTGTTTTGTTTCTATTGTTGTTTGTTTCATTTTGTTTTCACAGTAACCCTCTAGTTCAAGGCATGAATTTCTGATTTAGTCGGGGCAGGCTAATTTCTGTAAGAAAAAAACACCAGACCTCACTGGCTTAATCCAGCAAAGATCTAACTAACCCTCACTCACTCTATAATCTAGTGTGTGCTGGGTTGTTCTTTTCTTCAGTGATTTAGAATGCCAGGCCTCTTCCATTTTGTGCCTCCAAAATCACCCAGGAATCTGCCCATGTGGCAGCCAGGAAAAGAAAGCTTCAACATTCATGAGGGAGATTTTAGAGGCTGGGACTGAACATGACACACACCATTTATGTCTACATTTCATTGGTTGAAATTCACTGAGGTCTACAATTCAATTTCTCTGTGGGCCTAGGAGGAAAAGCAAACAGATTTGGTGAATAGATAGTACTGCCTCTGAATCTCAGTCCCCAAACGGCTGCTTTTCTACATGTTGAATCTAATTTAATGTTGTCATTTACTTGGCCCCAGGGACATGGGCCAAAGAGTAAGGCTTTCTTATCCAATTGTCCGTTAATTCCCAATCCCTCACTAATTCCCAATCTCCTTGGTATCTCTTGCCACACGTCCTTTTCTTTTGCTGTGACAGCTACTGTCTTACTTTAGACATTCATTTTTACCGTGGGAACTTTTGTAGCCACCACCTACCTGGTCTGCCTACCTCCCGTCAAGACTTTGCCAGTCTAGAAAGGTGAACTCTGCTGCTAGACTTGTTTTAATGAAGTGAAAGTATAGCCATCTTATTCTAGGGCTTAAAATCTTTCTATTATTCCCAGCATATTTTAGGGTAAGTATAACATTTCTTAGAAACACAAAGCCCCCCTTAATGATCTGCCTCTAGTTGCCCATTTAAAATAATCTTTTGCCTATGTTCCCTCTCCACTCTTTGCTTTAGCCAATGCCAATAAGGTTTTTATTTTTTTTAAATTTTAATATCTGTGTTTTTGCTGTAATAAGCTGTAACCATAAATATAACAGCTTTTTTTTTTTTTAGTTCTGTGATCCCTTCTAGTAAATTGATGACTTACGGGTAGTCTTGGGGACCCAGCATAGAGCTAAATCTGGTTTTAAAACTAATTAGCTGTGTGACCAGAGACAGATCACTCAAACCCTATAAGCTTTAGTTTTATTGTCTGATAGGTGGGGATAATAACAGTGTTTATCTCATTGGGATCTTTTGAGGATTCAATATTGCACTCAGAGCATTAGACTCATTATTAGTGATTAATAACTGTTAGCTGTTGTCACTGTCATTATTACTATACTATGAGCATTTCCATGTTATTACAAATTTGCATAGTTTTTATAAATATCATTTTAAAGTATCTGTATATTATGCCATCAAAAGGTAACACCGGCTCAAACTAGTACAACCTCTTTGGAAAGTAATATGGAGATACCTCAAAAAACTAAAAGTAGAACTACCATTTGATGCAGCAATCCCACTACTGGGTATCTACCCAAAGGATAAAAAGGCATTCTGTAATAAAGACATCTGCACTTGAATGTTTATAGCAGCACAATTCACAATTACAAAGATGTGGAAACAACCCCAGTGCCCATTAATACATGAGTGGATTAATAAAATGTGGTATGTGTATACCATAGAGTTCTACTCAGCCATAAAAATGGTGAACTAAAACCTCTTGTATTATTCTAGATGGAGCTGGAGTCCATTCTTGTAAGTGAAGGAACACAAGAATAGAAAAACAAGCACCACATGCACTCACCATTAAATTGGTACTGATTGATCAACATCTGTGTGCACGCACATATAGAAGTAACATTCAGCAGGTGTCAGGAAGGTGGGAAGGGGAAGGAAGGAATGGGTAAGTTCACATCTAATAGGTGTGGTGCACATTGTCTGGGGGATGGGTACTCTTGTAGCTCTGACTCAGGTGGTACAAGGACAATTTATGTAACCAAAGCGTTTGTATCCCCATAATATTCTGAAATATAAATAAATAAACAAAATGATACACTTAAAAAGGATAGCACCATGGTTTGTTTAGCTCTTTATTATTAAACATCTCAGTCTTTTCTATTCTTTCATTATTATGAATATAATATGTATATACACATTGTAATTTCTATATTTAGGATTATTTTCTTAAGACATATCCCAAGATAAAATTTCTGGGTCAAAAGGATTAAACACTTAAACATTGCTTGCTCTATATCGACAGATGGATTTCCAGAATGTCAGTACTATTTTCCATTTTTAAAAGTAAAGTAAAATTTTGTCCATTTTCTTAGACATATGAGGGCGTAGGAAAAAAATGATTTTTTTGGATCAAATATCTCAGAGTAAAAGATCATCTTAATGTGACCATAAATTTCCTAATAACAAACTGAAAAAAATAATTTTTACTCCTTCTGGTTCTGAAAATGGAAGGTTCATATTTGCACACACTGCAATTAAATATATGCCTTATTCAATCATCTGTGCATAAGGCAAGAATCCACCTCATAAATGCATCATAATGTAGAAAAAATAACTTCTATTAGCAAATCTATCTCTATTAGAGAAGATTAAGGGGGAAGAAAAACATTTTTACCTTTGGTCCACAAAGGGAATTAATTCATTAGGCAGAGTTATGCTAATCACATTCATTCGTAATGTGATAGTCTTGTTATTAATGTTTGCACAAATCTGAGACAGGAAATGAATATTTTTCCAGAAGTGAACTTTAATTTTGGCTTCTCCAAATGTGTCACTGCCAGTGCTGCATTTTCACCTTTATAATAATTTTCACCTACACACCTCTTATAATAAAATGGAAGTGGCAGGCCAAATAAAATGTACTGCATCATACTGAACTTGTATCCTTTTATCTTTATATTGGAACTTTCTTAATGTTTCAGCTCTATCTGATCATTTCTACATAGGAATGCAGCATAGATTTCTCATGAACTCAACTGGTAGAGGAGATTGGAATGTCCTGAGGTCTCAAAATGACATCCTGGCCATCTATGCTCTCAAAGAAGGAACATTCTGCAAGCTCCTTTTGCCCACCCCAACCCCCTTTACCACTTATCAGCAGAAGAAACAGTAGTAAGCTTCTAGGGTAAGGGCTTCTAGAGGTGGTGGACAGAAATGGCATCTGCCAAACAGATACAGAAACCATGGGTTCATGCTGTCTAACTCACTGAGCTTACACTCACTTTTCCTTAAAACTATCCCTGTGCCCTGCACTTGTATTGAATGCTGCCTCAGTGCCCGTGTTCAGATTGTTCTGGGTGCCTGTGTTGCCTTCCTCCCATCTCTGTGCAGCCAAGTCCTAAACATCTCTCCAGATTCTGCTGAAATGCATCCACCAATGATTCCTTCTCTATCTCCCTTCTGGAAATTTCCATTTGCTTGGCATATTCAGGCTTGTGTTATATTAATTTCTCTGTAAGTCCACTCTCTCCTATAATCTATGAAACTCTCAAATAAATAAACTTTGTCTCATTTAACTTTATATTTCCAACAGAGACTTGCTCATTGCAGTTGTTGAAGGAGAGTGTGTTGAACGAATAAATGAGCATGAGTAGATACAAGGACAAATACAGACTATTGAGTAAATGTGCACCCGAGTAGGAAAAAGAATTCTGTTTTTAGGGATAGTTCTTGCTTTTTTAATTAAAAAAAAAAATGTTAAACATCTACTTTGTCTCAGGCAGAGCTTAAATCCTGACTCTGCTTCTAATACGCTGTGTGATTTTGAACAAATTATTAATACTTAACCTCTCTAAGCCTCAGTTTCCTCATCCACAGAGGGGAGATAACAGACAGGGATTTCATAGGCATTCAATGAGAAAAATTACATGAAACTTTCTTGGCACAATATTTGCTTAAAAATTGATATTTTCCTTCTCTTTGCTCTTCTATCTGATGAAAATTATAAATCTATAAAAAGCCCACAATCTTACATAGTCAGTACTATGGGGTTTTCTCTGCTTCAGATAGAAGAAAACCAGAAATAAAGAAATTATTTTTCAAAAAATCATCTCTACTGATGACTTGACTTCCAAAATATATGAGTTATATTTCCAGTACTAGAATATGTAATGATATATGGTATCCTTAGATTTCTATGGCATACGATGTCCCAACAATACTGTGAATTGGAAGGGGCTGAATTCTATTTTATTTAATGTGGAAACTGAGAATCAGGGAAGCCAACTGATTTATTCATGGCTCTCCAGGCAGGTAGCACCAGAGCCAGAAGAGGCATTCCCTTCCCCTGGCACCCAGAAGGACACTTTCTAATCTCTGAAACCTCTATCTGTAAGAAGTGCTGCTACCTAAACATGCATTTCAGCAGGGACTTCTCTCATCAGTAGCCTTCTACTTGTGATTTTCCCAGAGGGCTCAATTTCCAGCAGGCCTCTCCTTTTGTGAGCTCCTGGCCTCCTGCTCCAGGAATCCTGCAGGCAAGCCTGGTAAATATGTCATCGAGGCAGTATGTCATAAATCCGTCAGCCTTCTCCAGTCCTGTCATGACGCTGCCGGAACCCTGTGAACACAGCCCAGGTAGACACTGATGAGTTCTAATGGGAAAACAAATGAGCCTACTTTCAATGAGCTGGAACCTTCTGCCTGAGTTAATGTTTCAGTGGATTTGTTTGCTTCCTACAGCTGGCTAAGCAGTTTTGGTGACTGAGACAACACTTTCCACGGATTTGTTTTTACCCCTCATCAGACATGACATGCAGGCATTCTGTTTAACAATTTCCATGCTAGAAGCGCTTTGTGATGAGTTTTAAACAGCACCCTGGCTCTAGGAACGCACCACGGATACCTGAAATAGCTGCACAAAAGAAGGGAACTCAACATACCCCTTACCTTTTTCTGAATCAAGACAGTGCAATAATCTCTGCAGACCCCAATTTTTTTCTAAGCAGGCAGTGTACGGAGCGAATTCTAACCTGGGAATCTGGGGAATGGGTTTTAGTTCTTCTGATAAGATGTTACCAGGTGACTACAGACAATTCACCTAAACTACAAATTTGTCTGGGCGTAAGAATCACTTAGGACATCCGCTTTAACAACAATAACAAAAATACAGATCATTGAGAGCTTGTCCTCAGGTTACTAAATCAGAGCCTCCAAGGAGTAAGCTTGGGACCCTATATTTTAACAAGTGCTTGAGGTGATGTTTGCAATCATATATGTTTGGCCTCCAGGGTCTCTGTGTCACCTGGCATCTCATATTTAACAATGTTTGGAAGTGCTTCTGTACAAATAAGTGGCCCATATTCCACCTGTTTCAGATTACCTGGGAAATTTGCTAAAAATGAAAATTCCCAAGCTATCTTGAAGACATGCTGAATCAGAATCCTCAGGATTATAACTCATGTACTTTCATAACAGATTCTCCAAGTGAATTTTATCCACACCAAAATTTGGAAACCACTAATAGAATTTCTTTCTACAGTTTATTGTGTTTAGAGATATTATAAACATCATAAGGAAGTTGTGAGGATTGCAGCAGATAATATACTTAGCATAGTTTCTGCCATCAGTGAGTCCTTGATAAATGTGAGCTACAAACTCATAAAGTGTTCAGTGCATTTCTTGGGCAGGAATCACATCTTATACTTCTGATTTTTACACCATATTAGGAGGGAACATGGTAGCTGGTCAATATGTTCTTATTGATCAAAGCTGCTTTTCTATTTCCAAAGCTTATACTTTATTTTTTTTCTTCTTTTTTTTTTTTTATTCTTTCTTCTCATGTCTATTTTTGCTCTGGAATAATCACAGGGGAATGACAACTGCACATCGACCAAAGCTATTCTGGTCACTGTAGAATGTTACATTTGGAGTTGCTTAAGCAGTGTCTTCTGAGATGGACAGAGTGGTTATTATTAGTCTGGTGGTTTCATGTGTAAAAAATAGACCTAGCAAGGAAAAGTGACCTTGTACAAGGTTACTCTCTTGGTTGGTAAAGAAGTCAGGACTAAGATCAGATGCTCCATAATCCATTCAGAGTCGTTTCCACTCCACCACATTGCTTCTCATAGTTATGATTACAGAAACATCACTAAAATCATTTTTTCCCCCTAAACCTTCATCTTTCCCTCTCTTGTCTTCATCTTTGCATTCACCCCACAGAGAGTCCATCTTTTCCTATTGGCTTTGTCTTTGGCTAATATGTGATAAATAAATCATGTCAAGGTACTAGGCACAAAGGAAGTTGGTCTGTTCAGTTGTAATTGCTTTTAACAAAAGACCAATATGCAAGGAGATCCTTGACCCAACACTAATGATGGAAATTCAAACCTCATGGCACCTGAACAGACGAAATCATAATTCTGATGGCAGGTTTCTTCTCTGTCCACGTCTAAGGCTACTACTGGCAATGTAATTATAAAGCTGTCTCCTTTGTAATAAGAGATCCCCAATCTCTTGGGCTTTAATGTTATTTAGAGAGAAGCATAGGATCCACACATTATTGAACATCTTAGGAATCTTTTGAGATGCATGTTCCTTTCCAAGTGCCAATGTGAGGATGATGTCAGGAACAGACACTGAACCTTACCAGAGCAAAGATCACATGAAGAGATGAGATACAACTCAGAAACCAGGCCCCTGGGATCAGGCCTGGCATGAGATCTTACCTTGGGCCTCTAGACGGAGAGATCCACCCACTAGTTGAATTAGTACAACATCAGTCTAGTGTTTCACAAAAGTGGAATGTGATATTTTTACACATGCTTCTCTAGGATAATATTTCTATTTGGAATTTTGTAATATTATTTAATTTATTCTGTACATTTAACTACACAAATGAATTGCCATTCAACTGTACCTAGCATTCAGATTAATTTAAAATGTATTTCTTCATTAGTCTGTGTGAACTATTTGATTATTTTCTCACTAAGAATAATAATCATCACCTGGGCAACATAGTGAGACCCCATCTCTATTAAAAAAAGAAATTAGCCAGGCATGGTGCAGGTGCCTGAGGCAGGAGGGAAGATTGCTTAAGCCTAGGAATTCAAGGTTACAGTAAACTATGATTGCACCACTGCACTCCAGAATGCCTGGACAACAGAGTGAGACTCTGTCTCTAACAAAAAAAAGAAGAATCATCACTTCTTGAGGATATACCCCTACCTGTGTCACTCTTATTTGTGCTTCAGTTGTTTTCTAGAAGTTATCATCTGTGCTGTACAGAGTGATATACTTAAAAAAAGATTAAAAATACAAATTTATATATTTTGAATATATAGGAATGTGGAGACAGCTGATGGAACTTAACCTCCCCCACATCCATCTTTGTGCATTTACAAAGGCTGTGCTGAGACAATATTATTTTATCTCCACACTACCCCCTTTTGGCACCTTCCATTCCAAGGCAAACTCAGGCTACAGCTATCAGAAAAGGTAAACATTTTTTCGTTACAAACCCAAAGTCAGCAATAGCTACATTAGCCCTGAACTGCTATTCTCAAGATGCAGTTGGAATCTTTGAATGTTCTAAAGGAATATTCCAAAGAATGTCCTAGTGCAGTCTCTTCATTCTGTGTGGGAGGATGGCTGCAAGTTCCAATGGATCAGGTTTGGAGGGCCAGTGGGTTTTCGTGAGAAGTCTCTTAGAAAGGCAGCCACAGGCCGGGCGCGGTGGCTCACGCCTGTAATCCTAGCACTCTGGGAGGCCGAGGCGGGCGGATTGCTCAAGGTCAGGAGTTCGAAACCAGCCTGAGCAAGAGCGAGACCCCGTCTCTACTACAAATAGAAAGAAATTAATTG
>CAUYRT010051345.1:0-11270 GCA_963574885.1 Lepilemur ruficaudatus
AAAATATACAGAAAAAATTAGCCGGGCATGGTGGTGCATGCCTGTAGTCCCAGCTACTCTGGAGACTGAGGTAGAAGGATCGTTTGAGCCCAGGAGTTTGAGGCTGCTGTGAGCTAGGCAGACACCATGGCACTCTAGCCCGGGCAACAGACTGAGAAGCTGTCTCAAAAAAACAAAAAACAAACAAACAAAAAAAAAAACTCCAGTGTTTTGAAGAGATACTATTCCAAATAATCTGGAAAAAAAATGGAAGATATTTTGGAAGGTTGTCAGTGAAGTCCTTGCACATTTAGGTTAGAATTTATAAAAACCACACAATAGATATGGGCATCCATTATTTCTCACATGTAACAACAATGTATGCAATCCAAGCAATGATCAAGAGTTCTAGCTGTAAAATCAGAAGTGCTATTTTAATCAAAAACTCCTGATTTAGTTTTCTAGATATTCAATAGAGATTGAGAAGGCTGAATAGAAGAACACATTTGTGAAGAAAGGCAAAATGTGACATACAGGCAAGTAAAAGTGGATGG
This sequence comes from Lepilemur ruficaudatus, assembly GCA_963574885.1. Taxonomy (NCBI): domain Eukaryota; kingdom Metazoa; phylum Chordata; class Mammalia; order Primates; family Lepilemuridae; genus Lepilemur; species Lepilemur ruficaudatus. The sequence goes on from CAUYRT010051345.1 coordinate 534, forward strand.
TGATGACCAGAATTCAATTCTGTTTAACAAATGATTTTGGGCACCTATTATATATAGCACAATGTTAAATGTTAGAAATAGATAGGAAACTATATACAAGTAACCCCTGGCCTCAGAAAATCTGTGGCCTACCAGCAGCATGGGCATATAACTAACTGTAATACAAAAGAGAGTGCTAACATAGTCACAGCAGTGATGAACTTATAAATAGTTCATAAGACAACAACATTGATTCATCATTTAGGTAACAGATTTAAGCATAAATATATAATGGGAGAAAGATTCAAATAATTCTTGCTTACCATCCTAATTCCCTGTACCTTCTTGAGATAGAGAAGAATATGGAATTAATTCTGCCTGGGAGAGTCAGGAGGGCGTTGTGATACAGAATTTATGCAAGAATTCCAATATTAGAGACTTTAAGCAAATGCTCATATTATTTTCTCTAACATTTTATTATGAAAAAATATTCAAGCATATGGAAAATATGAAAGAATTGTACAATGAGCACATATCTATCCCTACATTCATCCGCCTACCATCAATCAATCTATTTTTTTTTTTTTTGATACAGGATTTCAGTCTGTTGTCTGGGTTAGAGTACAGTGGCATCATCATAGCTCACTGCAATCTCAAACTATTGGGTTCAAGCAATTCTCCTATCTTAGCCTCCCAAGTAGCTGACACCACAGGTGTGCACCACCACAACTGGCTAACTTTTAAATTTTTTGTAGCGACAGGGTCTTGCTATATTGCTCAGGCTGGTCTTGAACCCCTCGCTTCGACCAATCTTCCTGCCTCAGGCTCCCTATACTAGGATTACAGGTATGAGCCACCATGCCTGGCCATCAGTCTATCTTATTCTTTGAAGGAGTTCATGAGTGCACTTTAGTCCTAAATATTCAGTATGTATATTATTAACTAAAGGTCAATATTTGCTTACTTTTTCTAGGTAATATTTACCTACTCTGAATGCACAAATTTTAAGTGTATCATTTCATGAGTTTTGACAAGTGCATACACCAATGTAACAAAAGTTCCCATCAAGACATAGAATATTATCCTTGTGGGGCACCTGAGATGGACCAGAAGTTATTTCTCAGTCAATCCTCCACCCATCCTTCCATGGAAATCACTGCTCTGACGATTTTCATGATAGATTAATTTAGCCTGTTGTAGAACTTTGCTTAAATGGAATGACATCATATGTAATATTTTGTATCTTTCATAATGCTGTTGAGATTCATCCATGTTTCATCTATCATGGTTGACTCTTTTTTATAATGGGTGGTATTTCATTGTTTGGGCAATTTGACTTTAACTTGCATTTTCCTGGTGACTAACGGCATTGAGCACCTTCACGTTGCTTGTTGACCACCACCCTGTCCTTGGTATATCATGGCATAGCTCTTTATTTGTGGAATATCTGTTTACTTCATACCATATTAATGTAATATCTGATAAAACTTAGGACCTGAGGAAATATCCAAATCATCAAAGAGTAGTAATTATTTCAGAGTGCCAATCACTACTAAGGGTTTCATGAAAATTTGTGGTATAAAAATTAAAAGGACTGTGTTTCCATTGAAAAATGATAAAGTGTGTATTAACATTTTTATTTCAATGGCTTTTTCAACAACTGAATTTTCCAATTTATCCCTTCTTCTAGCTTTAAATTCCTTCTCTGGGTTGAAAGCAGCTGGGAAATTCATGGGTTTTAGAATTAGTCCTGGATTCTAGGATTCCAATTCTGTTTCAGAGACTTCCTATATAAGAATAAGCAAGTCACCTCCATTATATTATATGCACCTCTATTTTCTTTTTTGTTTTTTTTTTTTTTGTTTTTTGGAAAAACGAGAATAATAAGATCTGTGTCACATAGCATATTTTTAATTTTTCTAATGCTTTATAGAAGTCTTAACATAATGGCTAGCATATTGCATTCCATCAACACTCATTGAGCTTTGTCATGTAATCAAGTGTTACCTAAAAGTGTTGATATATTACCCATTAAAATTTCCGTCTATATCCTAATAATTTAGCACAAACGTGGTTTACAGAATATACTAGTCTTTGTTCTATGGAGACTCTCAGGACAGGGATTATACCCATTTCACTTGCCACTTCAAATCTAGTGCTTTGCACAGAACCTGGTGAAGAATAAGGACTTCAGAAAAATGTGTAGACTAAAAAATTAAGAAAGCAAAGGCTTTTGCTCCAAACTTCTAACCAGCTTCTCAGATGCAGCTCCACTTTAGTTTATGATTTATCCCTTTTTTTTCCCAGGATATGCATTTATTAAATAAGCATTTATTGAGTATCACCTGTGTGCCATGCACTGTTCTAGCAGCTTTAAAAGATGATATAGATCCTTATACTCATGAAGTTTACATTAATGGAGCAAGAAAGACAATAAACACATTAACAAATAAATTTGAAAAATAGTGAGAAGTGTTATAATAAAAATAAAATAAGAGAGCTCTGTTAAGTAATATTTATGTATTTTAACAATTCATTTTATGGTTTTGTGGAAAGTAAATGTAAACATCCCAATCCCTTGGGACTTAAATATAGGAAATGTTTTCTTTATAATCGAGAGAAATAAGGCAGGCATACTGCTTGAGGCTTTGCAAAGGCCTAGCTGATGGTTTGATAGACCATCATGGTCTACAAGATCACAACCTCTTTTGTCTTTGCAGAAAAATCAGCATAGATCTGGCAGCTGGCACTCAGAATACAGTTAAAAGGGGAAATCAAGGAAAAGTGCTGTGCTAATGAGGTGAAATGTCAAAGTTGACTCCCAGAGCAAAATACTTTCTTTCTTTGTGATTATTTCAGAGTTTTTGCAGAATGAGAAATTTGCCACTCAAAATTGCTTCTGGTCACTTACTCAGACTATAGGTTACAATTTTTCCTTTAATCATTACTGACCAAAGCTCTTGGCTGGACATCGGGCCAAAGAAAAAAAATCTAAATTGCCTGCCTCACTGAAACACTGGTCATCATTATTATTTTTTTTCCTGGTAGGAATTGGAGATACCAAGTGATCATCTTTATATAATGAGGTAGTTGTTAAGCAGTTAAGAGTGCACTGCAGTCAGTCTTGCCAGCATTTGATTTCTGGAGCTGAAACTCATCACTGTGTGATCATGAAGTGGTTACTTATGTCAAATTTCCTGAGAAATAGAATCTCAGAGAGTTTTACATGCATGAGGTTTATTGGGGTGTGTTCGCAGGAACAATGTCTGCAAGGCAGTGAGAAAGTTGTAATAGAGCAGTGGGAGAGGTTGAACTATGATACCATTCAAACAGAGGCCTTAGCAGCTGACCCATGGGGAGCTCTGGAGCCGGAAATCCTCTTCAGCAGATGCAAGAGTTGCACAGTCATCTGCATGGTGGCACAATTGAAGCCTTACACCCTGGGGGTGGGCAATTGCTTAAACTTAATCTAAAAAAGATATTTTAGGGAATGAGTATTCTATCATTGACATTGATTAGGATTGCTAGTACATGGTGATAATAAAGAGAAAATTGACTTTTAGTAAGTTTTGTTATTAACTTGCTTTACAGACAATGTGCCCCTTTATTGCATGTACCTGAGGTAGACTATTTTCACCACTCTGCCCCTGGAATACCATGGCATACACAGCTCTTAGATTCATTGGAAGTAGCTCAACTATGTACCTTATCACCACTATAGTGATGGTAAAAATGAGGCATAGAGGACTTAAATAACTTGCTTAGATTTCAAAGCTCATAAGTGGTAGTACTGAGGTCTGAACACTTGTATGTCTACGGCTCATGCTATAATGTCTCAACCCTTACGGAGGTGTCATGAATGTTAAAAGCAATACCTGCATATAAAATATCTGGTAGTTTACAATAACAGTTCTTCTTTTTTTTTTTTTTAGAAAGAGTCTCACTCTGTTGCCCAAGCTAGAGTGAGTGCCGTGGCGTCAGCCTAGCTCACAGCAACCTCAAACTCCTGGGCTCAAGCAATCCTCTGGCTCAGCCTCCCGAGTAGCAGGGACTACCAGGCATGTGCCACCATGCCTGGCTAATTTTTTCTATATATTCTTAGTTGGCCAATTAATTTCTTTCTATTTATAGTAGAGACGAGGTCTCGCTCTTGCTCAGGCTGGTTTCAAACTCCTGACCTTGAGCGATCCACCCGCCTCGGCCTCCCAGAGTGCTAGGATTACAGGCGTCAGCCATCGCGCCTGGCCTACAATAACAGTTCTTATATATTTTGGTACCAGGACCTCTTTACACTCATAAAAATTGGGAACATCATTGAGCTTTTGCTTCCAACATTCGCTATATTTGAAATCAAAACTGGAAAAACAAAAATATTTATCAATTAATCAAAATAACATAAATAAACTAATTACATTTTCAAACATAAGTATATCTTTATTTTTTTAATTTAGAAAATCCAGGGAAAATTATGGCACTGTTTTACATTATCACACATCTCTTAATATTACATTGATAGAAGACAAATGAATTCTTATTTCTACTCCTGCACTCAATCTGTTATGATATATCGTTTTGGTTGAAGTAAATGTAGAAATGGTCATATATATCTCTATGACTATGTGCATATATACTTGCATATGCATACATATATGTTATATATATGCTTTCTCACCAATTTATATACAAATTTATGAGCTTTCCAAAATACAACTTCGTATATTCTAGGACACACTATCATTATTACTGTAAGGCTGGCGGGCAGAATCCCCCTAGGGGCTTGCTCCCCCCCTCTCCACATCCTGAATTTGCCATGTGGTTCTGACGGGCCACTTCCTGGAAGAAGAAGCACCGCCTGGGGCCCCTTCGTGGCAAAGGAACCACTCGCTGAGGCCGCTTCCTGTTTTGAAGTGAAAGTCCGGCCCAGCTGTCACTCTGGATCTGCTCCGCATCAAGACGGCCCCTATATAACCCTCATCCCCTGGCCGCGCGGCGCGACTTCTTGGGCCCCTTTCCCCGGGACCACTGAACCTCGCCCGGGAGCGCTCTACCAAATAAAAGCTACGTTGGTTAGCACATTCGGCCTCTTCCTTTTATTCCAAACTATACAATTACCAAAAAGAGTCTGTGAATTTTCTTCTTGTCTTTATGCTCACAAGGCCACATAGTAAAGTGAAAAGATCCTTGAACCAGGATTCAAAACACATGCCTCAGTACAGCTTCCCCATATATTTAGCTGTCTGTCCTTATGTAAGTAATTTTATTTCTCTGTTGACTCATCTAAAAAACTGGGATAATAACTATTCTCCCCAATGAACTCACAGAGTTATTGAGCGAATTAAATGGAAACATGAGTATAAAAAAGTTTGTAAATTATTATGTAAATATAAGGTATTGTGACACTCTTAACATTATAGTTGTTATTAGAAATCGCATCTTCTAAAAACACAGGCATTGTTAATAGTATCATCCTGTTTGGAATTTCTAAAAACACGCAAAGTAGAGCCAGCCTCCTTCCCAAGCATTTGCACACAGTGTACTCCTGGTACCTTAGACTCTACGTGGCTAAAACTGAACTCAGAACTTTCCCTTCCACATTGTTATCTCCTTTTGTATTCTTTGGGTTTATTATGCGTCTTCTCATCTTTCTGGTAACCTAGGATAAATGCCATATTCCCATCTTTAAATGCATCCTTCCATTTTTACCATCCATCCAGTCATTTGCCAATATCTTAGGATCTCTAGCCTTATTGTTTACATATTCATCTTTTGTTCGTTATTTTGATTACAGAACCTTAAATAAATCCCTCAAAAACTCATTTAAACCATTTCTGTAGTCTCCTAGATGATCAGTCAACAACGCATCTTCATACTGCCCAATATTATGTTTCCAAACAGAAGTGGGATCAGGTCACTCTTCTATTTTAGAAAATTTTAATGTTTTTGTACTGCCTGGAGAATAATATACAAACTCTTTACAGAAAAATAACAATTCTATGTGGACTAACTTCCACTTATCATTAAATCCTCATCTCTCAACATGTATTGATTCCTAGTCCCAGTGGACTCTTCAGCATTCTTGAAATATACTATTTATTTTTTTTAACCCTTTATCATTTTGCTCATGCCTAAAACATCCTTCAAAAATTTTTCACAACCCCCACAACAAGATGATCTGTAATTGTCAAAGTCACATTCATCCAAATTCAGCTCAAATATCAGTAATCATTGATGCTTCAGGCAAAATTAATTGCTCCCTACTCTGCTTTTCTAGAGCAATTTGTTTCTGCCTTTATTATTTTATCTATAAATACTTGTTGACAATCTACTAAATGTAAATCATATATTAGATTATGTATAATTTAAAAATAATTATATATGAAACCTGTGTTCAAGTACCTCACCAAATACCATTATTTTATCTTTTATTTTTTAGTTGAGATCATAAGCAGTATTTCCTCTACTATACCTCGCATAATGCCTTGCACAGATATCAGTGATTCCAAATTCAATTTTATTTGAATTTAGAAAGAGGCAGGGGGTGAGGAATTGCACAAAGCCATTAGGCCTTTTGGTATTTCCTGTCACGAAGAAACTACTTGTTGTATAGTTCTATATACCTACTGACAAGGTTTTCTAACATCCTATTACAATTTTATTTACTTCTTTGAAAGAAGATCAAGTATAAAATATTCTTTTCTATATTTTTTCTATTTCAAAGAAAAAAATCCCTGAAATGTGATTATACAAATAAGATGCTATATTTTTGAGTCCTTTCTGTTTTCACATCATTGACAACTAAAATTTCTAACCTTAGAAATACACATACAGCTACCCATTCAACAACCTACTAAGAATGACAGGATGAAATATATGTGTATATGCCTGAAACGTATGAAGGCATGGTTTTAACCATTAGGTATGCTATTTGAAGGATCAATTTCATATGAGTCTGTCAGAAGAAAGTGGTGAATCAGTGAGGAATTATGTTTGAGATGTCTTATTTTTCTCACATAGTAAGAAATTCAGAGGTAGTCAGGAACAGGTGTGGTGGTTTCATGATGCTATTAGACATCAGGCACTTTCTGCTCAACCATTCAGCATATGCTTATCATGCCCCAGTCACAAGATGACTATTCTACCTCCAGATATCCTGCCTGTGTTTGAATCAGGAAAGTGAGAATGGGGAATAGGTTAAAAGGCACATGCTAACTGAGTCCATCCCTCTTGAAGGAAACTCGGCAATGCCTTGTGTAGAAGAGAAGCATGGAAATATAATTTTTGGTAGAAGTGGTGGTGGCTTTTTCCTTAAAAATCTTTATGGTAGAGGGGGCAAGCTAGAAAGTGGTTAGCATGGGTATTGGGAGCCCAATCAAAGCATTGCCAAAAGCAATCAAAGTAATAATCCTTCAAAAACTCTACTTGTTCTAAAGACAAACATTGTATGATTCCACTTATATGTGGTCCCTAAAATAGTCAAATTCATAGAGCCAAAAAATAGAATGAGAGTTGCCCAGGGCTGGAGAGATAGGTAAAGAGGGAATTGTTTAAGGATATAGAGTTTCAGTTTTGCAAGATGAAGAGAATTCTGGAGATTGGTTGCACGACAATGTGAATGTATTTAACACTACTCAGCTGTACACTTAAAAAATGGTTTAGATAATAAATTTTATGTTTATGGACAGTTTACCACAGTTTCAAAAAAGCTAGTCTTATTCTATTTCTCAATGAAAGTGATGACATTACCAAAAATCAGTTATTTGACAAGCTTAGTTCTTTTATTATACATAACATTCTTTGGGTTTCCTGAAAGAAAAAGGCATATTTTTTTTTTAATTAGTGGCTAGGGCCGGGCGCGGTGGCTCACGCCTGTAATCCTCACTCTGGGAGGCCGAGGCGGGCGGGTTGCTCAAGGTCAGGAGTTCGAAACCAGCCTGAGCAAGAGCGAGACCCCCGTCTCTACTATAAATAGAAAGAAATTAATTGGCCAACTAAGAATATATAGAAAAAATTAGATGGGCATGGTGGCGCATGCCTGTAGTCCCAGCTACTCGGGAGGCTGAGGCAGTAGGATTGCTATAGCCCAGGAGTTTGAGGTTGCTGTGAGCTAGGCTGACGCCACGGCACTCACTCTAGCCCGGGCAACAAAGTGAGACTCTGTCTCAAAAAAAAAAAAAAAAAAAAAGTGGCTAGATATTTATATTATATAATTAAGACAAATTGGTCACATATCTCCAAATTCTTGATATATCAAACATGGTAATTATATTTTGGATGTATAGCTATATTTGTTTATGTTTTTCCTAAATACTTTTGCTTGGGAAAATTTTATGCTTAATTTGGAAGATATGCAACTTAAAGCCACATGTTTTCAATATAAGTGATTATGACCAGCTGCTTTGGTTTATATTCTGATCCCGATGCCATTAGCAATCTACTAAAAGCAGTTTAATGTTATTAAAATTATTAATCATTTAGCATTTTATGGACATAATCTTAATAGCAGATTTTGTCATTATAAACCTCTGAAAAACAGGAAAAATTTACTCTCAGTCTCTAAGCACAGGAAGTGTTTTCTTACAAGCTACAAATGTGTGCTTTTTTTAACAAACATTAAAAATCACAAGTGAAAAGCAGTCTAGTGCAGTGTAGAAATAATACTCTTCCAATAGGAGTTGGGAGGAGGGAATGGGTATACATACATAATGAGTGCGATGTGCACCGTCTGGGGGATGGTCAGGCTTGAGGCTCTGACTGGAGGGGGGAAGGGGCCAAGGGCAATGTACGTAACTTTAACACTTGTACCCCTATAATATGCTGGAATAAAAAAATAAAAATAAAAAGAAATAATACTCTTCTATGACAAAGAAAGATCAATTGATTGATAAATTAGCAAGTGTTTATTGACTACCTGTTATTTACCCAGTTGTTCATTAGGTGAAATAAAAAAATGGATAAGATGCAGTACTTACCAATGAAGAATTTACAGTCTTGCTTGAGATACTAGACAAAACACAAAGCGATAGAGAACATGACCATATTTGTATTCAAATGCTAAATTTGGATCACAAAATTTTCTAGTTGGAAAAGTCTTTAAAGATAAACTGATCTATCCTCACAAATTAGCCAGAGTAGTTAATGTTACCACCAGTTTAAAAAAAAAAAAGCCTCAAATGCAGTTCCTGTTAAAATACAAATTTATATTACTTATTTCAAAGACCAATGTAGTTAAAGGGTGGATGGTGGAATTTGCTCTGTGAAGTTATACTGGGGCCTAGATGCTCATTTACGTCTTAAGGCCGTAGAATATCTAATTGGAGACTTTGATTCTGGAGGGTTAGGTCTGCCTGGAAAGAGTGTATGTTACTGCGCACTCATTCTCTTGACCGTATGTCAGGACCCATCTAACTGTTTCCTCTCTCTACAATTCCCTTTTATACTCTCTTGGCCTGGTTAACTTCATCTCACCTTTAAGATCTCAGGTCAAGCTTTGCTTGCTCAGGAAATCCTTCCCTGACACCCCTACTTGGACAAATACCTCTGTTTTAGTTACTCATAACAAAGAATACATCTCTTTTGTGGCACTATCCCAGATATATTTTTAGAGTTTACAAGATGATTATGTGGTTAATGTCTGTGTACCTTAATGTAGTTAAGGTCTGTATCCCTTACCTTATTCTAAGATATTGTGGATAGTGATTATATCAATTTTTGTTTAACGTGTTATCTCTAAAGCCTAACAACATACCTGGTCCAGAGAAAGTGTTTAATGAGTATGTGTTGAGCGAATGAATGAATGAACGAACGTGTGAATACACACGGGAAGTAAATTGGCTTTGGGTGCATGTTTATCCAAGGGTGAAATTGAAGCCCAGTAATACTCAGTTTTAGTTCCGTTCTCTTTCCATTAACTCTATCTATATTTTGAGTTTGTTGGATTCTGCTTGTAGATTGAACTCTATAAACTGGACTTAGGCATGGTGGGTTATTGAACCCATCTAGATACTAATTTATAGATTATGAAGCAAAGCTGTGTGTGTGACCCTGTTGGAATAGATGATCGATTACATGTCTTTTAACTACTTCCATTATAGCAAATAATTTAAAAAACTCTCTGAATGCATAGCAAGGGTTTAGTACCTTAAGAAATGGCATTGTGTTGGGGTCTGTCTTTTGCCCGGGGCTGAGATATGGATGTTGAGTTAGGCAGTTAACAGCAAGTAATTGCAGACACCAATTTAAAAGTGCATAAAGAATTTCTTGGGGAAGTAGGGAAAGAGATGTTAGCAAATGTTGAACTGAAATCTTTCCTAGGATTTAGACTTTTATACATATGTCTGGTGAATGAGGATGGGGGTTTGAATGAGAAAAAACAGATATCAAGAAGGGCCTCCCTTCTCTTAAGAAATGTATTTATCACAAAAAATGATTCTAACCACAAATGAGTCCCAATCAGCATAGGGTACAAGAGAGTAAGGATGCTGGGTGTAGGTTAGGATTATTACTTTTATTTTTAACAGTTTTAGTGAGAAATTATTAACATATAAAAACTCCCTATATTTAAAATATATATATATAATTTGATTAATTTTGGTAAATGTATACACCCAGGATATGATTACCAAAATCAAAATAATGAACAAATGTATCACACCAGAAAGTTTCCTCACGCCCCTTTGTTACTCCTCCTTCTCATTTCATAACTCTAAGCAACAGGTAACCACTAATCTTTCTGTCACTATCCTTTGGTTTGCACTTCCT
>CAUYRT010051350.1:0-12814 GCA_963574885.1 Lepilemur ruficaudatus
GTAGTCCAGAGAGTACATACATAGTGCTCCAACTATACCTACGTACAACCAACACTCCATTTTAAGTGTACAATTAAATGATTTTCAGTGAATTTACTGAGGTGTACAGTTAATCACATGAATCAGTTTTTGAGGAATTCCTTTCCCCTATTGAGACCCCTAATTCCACTCCCCAACGACTTTTCAAGCATATTCCACCCCTCCACAGTGTCCCCCCACATCGCTCCGACTTGGGGGTGCCCCCCTAGCCCCCCCGTCCCCGGGGGTGGCGGCCGCCCGGGGGAGGTGGCTTACCGGGCATACATGGGCTTAAAGATTCTTTGGCTTGTAATTGGTTAAAGACATGAAGCTTTGTCTAGAGGCTTGGAATGTTTTAACATAAGGAGCTGTTATCAGAGATGAGCCACAGGACATAGATTTGTTGTGCAAATTGAGGACCTGCAGGTTTGTCCTATATACCCTTAGGCCTGTTAATGTGTTACAAAGGATGTCTCCAAGAAGGGAGGGGCCATGATGAGGCATGTCTGACCTCCCTCCTCCTGGCAGGCAATTTAGTTTTAGGATATTCCTTTGGCCACAGGGAGCCCATTTAGTCAGCCGGTGGGGGGTGGGGTGAGCCTTAAAATTTTGTTTTAGTTCACAATATATTCCCATGTAATTTTTGTAGCTTTTGTAAATAAGATTGTTTTCTTGATTTCTTTTTCAGATAGTTTATTATTAGTGCTTAGAAACGCTATTTTTTATGTTGATTTTGTATCCTACAACTTTACTGAATTTATTTAGTAGGTCTAACAGTTTTTTTGTGGAATATTTAGGGTCTTCTCTATATAAGATCATGTCATCTGTAAATAGAGATAATTTCACTTCCTTTCGGATTTGAAGGCCTTTTATTTCTTTCTCTTGCTTAATTGTTCTGGCTAGAACTTCCAGTACTGTGTCGAATAGAAGTAGCAAGAATGGGCATCCTTGTTTTCTTCCTGATCTTAGGGAAAATGATCACTATTCACTATTGAATATGATGGTCGCTGTGGCCTGTCATACATGGCCTTTCTTGTGTTGAGGTACATGCTTTCTATATCTAATTTGTTGAGTTTTTAACATGAAAGGATGTTAAATTTTGTCAAATGCTTTTCCGCATCTATAGAGATGTTCATATGATTTTTGTCCTTCGTTCTGTTAATGTGGTGTATCACATTTATTGATTTGCATATGTTGAACCATCCTTGGGAGAATTTAATCTATTGCTACCTTTTCAGAGCTGAGGGAAGGCAGCCATCCAATTTTGGCCTCCACCTACATCCTGAGCTAACCTATCAATGAACCAAGCTGAGCTTTTTCTCTCTTTTGGCAATATTGGAACTCCCATGCAGTCATAACTGTAACCTGCGAGAGAGAATCTAGTGCCACAGTTTTTGATGACATGGGGACCTGGGCCACCTGCTTGTATTGCTTAATTTTGTCCTCTAGTCCTTCTTATGCCCAATTTTCCATGTGTTACTGCTATCTTATTATAGATCACTGCTGGGCCAGCTTGACCAAATGATGTGGTAGATCTAACAAAACCAAGCTCATCATGGGAACTTGTAGACACATGGTCATGTCCCTTGGCAGGTAGTCCATCTCTACCTGGGTCCAATAGCATGTTAGGAGCTATTAAGATGCACAATTATGCTACATAATTACATGGTATATAATTATCTACATTAGCATAGCCTTGACAGAGAAACCCACGGGACTATGTTGTGATAGCCTGGACCCGATTCAGAGCTCTTTCCTGCCCTACGCTTTGTCAAGGTGGCAGCCTTCTATGTTACTCAGCAAATATGTCAGCAGTATTCCTAAGTAATGGAATATGCTGCCTCCAGAGCCCAGAGAGGCCTACGAGGCATTGTGCTCTCTTTGTATGGTGGGAATGTGAGATGCAATAATGCTTCCTTTATTTTAGACATACCCCAAACCACTGGGCCTCCTAAAATTGTCATTAATGTGGCAGGTCCTTTAATCTTCAGAGGATTTTCTCTCACTCTCGGGGATGCATGTGTCTCACCAGGACGTTCACCATGCCACTTCCTACTCACGGTTTATTTTAACTGGTAAATACCGTGGACAAATGTGGTGTTCTGCAGAATGTCCAGACAACCCAGGTCTCTGGACTATGTGATGACAGAAGGTAGAACTAATGCAGATTTTGGACAAGACTCCAAATGTATGCTGCTGTCCTCTCCATGGATGTGAATTGCTTCTGACAAATTTCCCTCTAAGTGCTGCTTCCGCTATTTTAAATACATGCTGATTTGTAAACTTTTCATCTTCTATTTTAAAAAACAAGTTCTGATTTTGATTATAATTTCTTCTTGGTTCTATGAATTATCTGGAAAGCAGTTTTTAACTTCTAAGGTTTATGGATTTCTTTTGGATAACTTTTTGGTATTGATTTCTAATAATGCTTTCTATTCTATCACCAGTGTAAAAATTTGTAAAGGCCTTACCTTTGGCCTAATATCTGGTCAACTTTCATAAACAGTTCAAGTGTGCTTGAAAAGAATAGTAACTCTTTAATTGTTGATTCACCTAATTAATTTTATGTCATTTAGTCAATTATTAGTAAAAAAGTGTTAAAATTTCTCACTGTATGTATGGATTTTACTCTTTGCAATTCTATTAATATTGGCTTTTTTGAGGCTACATTAAGTATTTACAATTTTAGAATTGATATATCTTCCCGGTGAATTTTTACTGCTATTATTATGCAGTAGCGCAAGGGGTTAAGTTTGAGGATTTCCGCTCTGATCAAGGAAAACGATACGACCAGGAGATGGCAGTAGAGCACGCAAGCTTGATTTGGGTGCCCTGCGGACAGGTTTGCATCCCAGGACGTCACAGCAAGAGACAGACCAGAAGCTTGAGGTACAGGGGCCACCACCTCGAAGGGGAGGAGGGCAACGGAACGCCTAGGACGAGGGAGGATCCGAGAGGGGGCTCGTGTTCCTCAGGGATGTCACTCAGCAGCATGGCGTGGTGTCTCTGGGCCAGAGAACTCCAAAGAGCAGCAGTGGCTTGGGGCCTTTATGGTCCAGGGTTTATTTTACAAGGTGATGAGCCGATTTGGGCCATAGTTTCACAGGATATACAAAGCAGTCAGGCTCTAAATGGCTAAAAATACGCCTGTCTGGGCTAAGTTTAACACCATTGGATGTGTTAGAATTTAAGTTTGGTGCCAGTGGGATTTTGAGCCAATGCGTCTTAGCCTGCTGTGAAGAAATAAACCACCTGGGGGCCAATATGCAGAGGCCATCCTTGTGCCATTTACATAACATGAAGCGACTCTTTTTATCTTTCTGTGCTCAAAATTGTTTATTCTATTTTACTCATATTTTAGATTTGTCTTTACTGATATTATTGGGTAGATAATATTTCAGTTTATTGTAGTCACCTACAATGTTCATCACTTATTCGTTATCCAAACTGCTCAAGTAGGAATTTCACTCCCTTCTCTGTCCCCCTTTAAACAAAATTGTTCTGGGTGAGGTTGCCAACGCTAACTTCATGTTACCAAATCCAGTTAATGTCTTAAATTTTCTTACTGTGTATACACGTATATAAAAATTGAATATAGGGCATCATACATGTAATTCAGTATTTTTCTTTCTTTTTGTTTATTCTGTTTATTAACCCTTTGTGGTAAACCACGTTAACTCCGTCAATATTTTTTATGTATCACTGATATTTGACTTTATCTTTTTGTCACATTAGTGTGATCTTCTGTCATATAGGTTTCCCTTGTCTTTAGTCTCCTATTTTCTCTCCCTTGCCCTTCTCCCCCGTCTCCCCTCTCTCCATATATATATAATATTTAAATCATTTTAAAAATCATTTTTTGTCACATCAAAATCTTCAGTGTAAATTGAGGGTCCAATTTTGTTTTCTTTGAATGGAAACAACACATTTGTCATATATTAAATTTTCATCTATATCTAGATTCTCTATTCTTCTCCTACCATTCTTGCTTATTCTTAATTAATACAATTATTTTTCTTATGTGGACTTGATTCCAATAGCTTTTTAGTAGGTGCTGATACCTGGTGAGAAAAATTCCTCTCCATAGTCTTATTTTTTTTTTTTTTTTGGTTCAATTTTCTGACTATTCTTCCACAGGAACTTTAAGATAATTTAATCAAATTTTTAAAGGTTTTTGTGATTCTAATGTGAATTTTATTGACTATACATAATTTTAGGGGATTAATGTTTTTATAATAGTAAGTATTCTTTTCATGTGTTTAAGTCTTAATTGTTTTGGGTAAACATTTTTATAGTTTTTTTTCTTATAGGTCTCATACCTTTCTTTGTAAATTTATTTTACCTTTATTATTTTTGCTATTGTGAATGAAATATTTTTCCCATTAACACTTCAAGGCATTTATTGCTAACAAATTTTGTACATTCATCTTGTTTCCAACTAGCTTACCAAAATCCCTCTTAAAAATATTTAAAAATTGTTTTTCCTAATCTCTGTGGTTTCCTAGAAATACAATCATAACAAAATGTTTTGTTTTCCTATATTTGTGCTGATTGTTTCATTTTAAAGTCTTGTTATATTCGTGGATCCTCCAAGATTATCTTTGATATTAAATAATGACAATAGCCATTCCTGGTAGTTCCCAATTTTAATTGAAATGTTTTGTTTTACAATTTAAAATATTTGTTGTAGGCATTTCATAAGTAACCTTTATGTTTAAATACTTTGCTTCAATTTCTACTTTACTCACAGATCTTCATTAGGAATGGCTTTTAAATCTTAACAATTATCCATTGATATGATGTTTTCTCCTTTAATTCATTTATGTAATTGCGTTAATAAATTTACTGGTACTGAAACACCCTTAAACTCTTGAAATAACAGTGCTCTTTGCCATAGTGTATTATTGCTTTTTTTTGAGACTAGGTCTTGCTTCATCACTCAAGCTAGAGAGCAGTGACTCGATCATAACTTACTGCATCCTCAAACTCCTGGGCACAAGCTATCCTCTGGCCTGAACCTCCCAAGTAGCTGGGACTACAGGCATGTGCCACCGTGCCTGGCCTACTACTCTTCTTTTAACAGTGCTGGATTTTAATTTAGAATATTCATTCATACATATAAGATTGGTCTATGGTTTTATTTTGTTTTGTTTATCAGGTTTTCATATTAATGCTTTACTGGTTATATGGAATGAATTGGGGAGTTTTTCCTTTTTTAAGAATTTGGGATAATTTAAATCGCATTGTACTTACGCTTCTTGCAACCCTAGTGCTTCTTAAATTCTGGATTTTAAAAATCACTTTCCATTCCCTTCTTTGTAATCGGTCTATTAACATTTTAAATTTCTTCCTGGGTCAGTTTTGGTCATTCATATTTTTCTAGAAAATTATCCATTCCCCCTAGATTTTCCAGTGTGCTGCTATGTAGCTGCACGCAGCATTTTAAAGTGAACACTTTTCTATCTTCATCTTACTTAACTTCTTGGTGGCATTCATTCTGCAGAGTTGAGGGTGCTATACTTCTATGTTTTGAGTTTCTTAAATTTGTTGAATGGATGTGATTAATTCATATCTTTAGTGTGACTGTACAGAGAAATGTATAATGGATACTAATGGAAGATTACAGGTAATATGAAAATTTAGTAAATTGTTTGTTGACATTTTTATTTTCTCACTACTACCGGGTTCATCTCTATAATTATGAAATTGACTCTCATTATGCCTTTTTCTATATTATTTTGGAAAATTACAGCCTTATAATAGAGATCATGAATTTGTTAACATTGTGGCTGATCTGACAACAGTGTTCTAAGAAAATAGAGTCACAAATATACTCTCTCAAAACAGAAATTTTGGAAGCAAAGAATCAAACATTTAAACCAAAAGAAAGATTGATTTGATCCTTGGCTGAAAGACACAGGTATGTATTTCTGAGCAGATTTTCAAGTCATTCAAGAGTACAACTAATACAAAATTGCACAAATGCTAATTATGTGCACTGTCTACTTTTTATATTAAAGTGATGCTTGCTACATGACTTCACTAAACTCAATTTCCGCAAAGAGAAAACTAGTTGACTTGCTGAACATGGTAAAATACAGTTTACATTAAAAGACTACTATGACAAACTAAAGCACAACCTCAGATGACGCAGTATAAAAAAAACAAAACAAAATAAAACGGCTATGGGCATCTTCTACAATCCAGTCTCTGTGGTACAAAGGGATTACATGGCTAGCAAGGCCCTGAGGCAGTCACAGAAATACTGCTCACATGGTTTTTTTTTTTTGAGACAGAGTCTCACTGTGTTGTCCGGGCTACAGTGAGTGCCGTGGCGTCAGCCTAGCTCACAGCGACCTCAAACTCCTGGGCTAAGGCGATCCTCCTGCCTCAGCCTCCCGAGTAGCTGGGACTACAGACATGAGCCACCATGCCTGGCTAATTTTTTCTATATATTTTTAGTTGGCCAATTAATTTATTTCTATTTTTAGTAGAGACAGGGTCTTGTTCTTGCTCAGGCTGATCTTGAACTCCTAAACTTGATCGATCCTCCCGCCTCGGTCTCCCAGAGTGCTAGGATTACAGGTGTGAGCCACCGCGCCCGGCCATGGTTTGGTTGGTATCTTATCTTTAGGGACTGGATGGCACTGGCCAATATTAAGCAGAGAGGTGGTGTGAATAAGCTCACTCTGGCTCTGGGTGGGGACAGGGTTGGGCAGGACTGGAGGTGGGAAGATGAGTTGTAGTGGCTCAGATGCAAAACAGGTGGTTGCTTGGGCCAGCGTTGGGGACAGAGCTGGAGAGAAGGACGGGATTAGAGAGGTGTTTCCCAGCAGGACCGCCGCCGGCGGGTGACGGATTAGACATGAGGGCGAGGCAGAGTGTGTCCCATGGGCTTCAGGAAGCTGGTGGCGAGTAAAGGCATAATACTGAGGGCTGGGTCTGAAGTACCAACATGAGGCCAGTTTGGAGGCTCTGGGGGGCTGAGCCTGGAGCCGCATCTTGAAATGGGGCAAGGTGGGGAAAGGTGGCGGGAGGGGAGGGGAAGCACTCCAGGAAGGCAGAGTGGGGTGAGGAGTAGGAACGAGCTTGCCTCATCCCACGTGGGCGGCACAGAGGAGGGCGAGCCCCGCAGGAGGGAAGGGCGTGGGCTGTGGGTCACAGGCCATAGAGTGCGAAACCGGGGCGAGAAGCTGGGGTGGGGCCTCTGAGCCAGGTGCAGGTATCAGCCTTGATGTCAGAGATAGTGGGAAGCTGTTAGGCTCTTGGGCCAGCAGCCAGTGGCCAGGCAGCACCTGTCACTCAACTGCGGGTGTCAGGGGAGGGAAAGATAGCAACTGGCAGCCACAGAGCTTGTGCTTTCTGAAAGCATTTACTCTGCCTACTCTGCGCTCAGGTAGATAATAGCCTGGGATGTTTCCGGGGACAATCCCTTGGCTCCCAGGACACCACTTGCTCATTGGTCCCTTCCAACCTCATCAGCTATTCCTTCTCAGTCTCCAGTGGTGGCTCTTCTTCCTTGGCTAGCAGGCATCGAAAGGTGCAAAGCAGGAGAGCACATACTGCCACCCCTTCTCTTCTGTCTCTTCACCCTGTCCTTTGGCGATCTCGTCCAGCTCCACGGCTTAAAAACCATCCATATTCTGTTTTATGTATTCAAACAGATCATCTCTCTGACCTGTCCCCTGAGTTCCAGACTTGTATTTTCAACTGCCCACTTGACATCTCCACTTGGATATAAATCTCGGGTTTAAAATGTCCAAGACAGAACCCTCCAGTCCCTTCCACCCCAACTCATTTCTACCCTAGTGCTCCCTGGCTGAATAAAGGGCACCTCACTGGTACAAACGCATCTGTGATTTCTCATTCTGTATCCAACCTATCTGTAAGTCTTATAAATTCTACCTCCAGAAAAATCCAGAATCTATCCACTTCTACTGTCCACTGCTACCACCCCAATCAAGCCGCCACCATTTCTCCCTGAGCTACAGCAAAAGCCTCTCTCACTTGCCTCCCTGGCTCTCCTCTGTTCCCCGGGCAAGCCACAGACCCGCCCAAGTGATCTGTGTGAAACAGAAAACATATAGTCAACCTTCAGATTGCCAGTGGCTCCCCACTGTGCTTCAGAACAAAATCAAAGCTGCTTTCTGCGGCATCCGCACAACATGAGGCTCTGACTTCAGCTTCTACCGCTGGCTTCTTCTCTCTTCCCTGCTCTCTGCTCTCCAGACATGCTGGTTTTCTCTCTATTTCTAGAACAGACCAACCTTGTGGGCCTTTGCAGGTAGAATGTGCTTTCTCTGGAACACTGTCCAGCAATCTTCTCACCATTCAGGTCTTAGTTCAGATGTCACCCACACACACACCTGGTGTCCCCTCCCTGCTGCCAGTCACTCACCATCACACCTTGTTCTGAGGGCACTGATATCAGACATAGTCAGACACGGTTCATTACGCGTCTCCCCCACTAGAATGGAAGCTTCACAGAGCGGGAGCTTGCCTGACCTGCTCCGCACTCTGTCTCCCACTCCTAGGACATAGTGGGAGCCCAGTAAATATTTGTTCAGTGAATGAAACCATGCTTCAGATGCGGTTCCTGGTCTTCTCGAGAGAGCATGACAAGGCACAGGAAGAGTTACCCAAGCACACGGCGCAGGAAATGGTACGTCCAAGAAATGATTCACAGCTAAGGTGATGAACTGATATTTACGTTAGTGTTACTTGAAGACCCAGTAATGGGGCCCTCGAACTGGGCCTGGACAGACAAAGGTCTAATCCACAGGGGTGGTCCTGGAGGGATTCCTTCGAGGACCACGAGGGAGGGCAGATGAGGAGCTGCTGGACGACTGGTGAGTGTGACAGGGAGCCTCGTCCCTGAGCTGGACAGACACGGAGATGCCGGGGCCGAGGGAAGAAATAACGATAAAGTCGTAACAACAACGACGGCAGTGATCCACATTGCTCCAGCTTCGCATGCTCCAGGCGCGTGCTAAGCACATGATTTACTCACATCATTTTCCCCCACAGATGAAGAAACTGAGGTTTGAAGCGGTTAAGAAACTTGTCTGAGGCAATAGGGCTGGCACATGACAGAGCAAGGGATTGAACCCCATCTGACGCCAAAGCCGGTGCTCTTAGCCACCTTAATGAGGCCACCACTTTCACAAATGTTAAACCATTATGTTTTAATTGCGCCTGTAACTTCTCAGCTGCCATCTCTAGGTGTGAGTCAGGAGGCTTAAGATGCCAGGGCAGGCAAGGGCAGGCCACTGGCCTTTCTAGCAAGACAATAGGGAAGAGAGGCTGTCCCAATTCCCATCACCCCTTTCAGCATGTCAAGAGCCAGCCTGGCAGATGAGACAGAGAAACTTCTGGAAAGCAGGTGGAGTCAAGAAGAGAGAGAGGAGAAGAGCCTGCTCACTGGTGTCCGGGAGATTGCAGAAGACGCGTCTTTGGGAAGGGTGGGACGGTGTGGGGCAGAGAAGCTCAGGGAAACATTTGACCCCTTTTCACACGTGGCTCTGAGATGGGTCGTCAGCAGAGGCCCCACGGGGCAGTCAGCCTGGTTAAGAGGTGCAGCGGCGTCCTCGTGAGGACTGGGTCATCCCTCAAACAGCCCTCAGCTACCTGTGTGGTGGAAGCTGGGTTGAGGGATGTAGGTGTGAAGTGGGACCTTCTGGGGCCAGGCACAGTGACCCCACTCAAGGGTTGAGGCTCAGGATGGACACACCAAGCCAGGGACCAGAAAAAAGAACCAGAGTCCAGAGGGCTCCATAAGAGGTGATGGGACCTTGGCCAGTGCCCCCTTCGAGGGAGGTCTCGGCCGGCAGAAAGAAGCAAGGCTCACGCCCTGCACAACTCAGCCTGGTGCGGTCGCTGGGACCACAGCAGCCAGAGGGGCACAAGAACATGCCACCTCCCCAAATCACTGGGAGCCCAGAGGAAGCTCACACACCCACCCAGAGGAGAAGCGGGACAGGCAGATCTGGGTCAACTGCCCGTTACCTAAAGATGCTGTTCGATTTTTGTAGCTCACAAAATTGACTTGCTTATTAAAGGCTTTTTCTTCACTAACCACTAGGTGGCTTCATGAGGAAGGCCAAATCAATACGTCCCCCCACCTGTCTCCGAGCTGCATGTGATTACATTCACAACCCTGCAGTGCCGCTATGCTACATTGCAGAGTTTGGGCACCCATTTTACACCAGGCACTCTGCTACGTCCTTCACATACATGATCCCATTCACTCTTCTCAGTGTCATATTAACAGAAATATCCTCCACCCCAGATTACCCATCAAGACTAGCTGTGTGACCTTGGGAAAATTCCATAACCTCTCTGAGCCTCAGTTTCTTCACCAAATGCAGATATCGTCCCTCTCTAGCAGAGTATCAGGCATATAGAATGTGCTCAGTGAGAAGTCACTACTGTTGTTATCAGCTCTTTTGAGCACCCAGGGAGGTAAAGGCAGGTAGGCAATGGGGGTGGGATAAAGCCACTCCTCTGGGGAAGAAAGAAATTAACAAAAGCATAACCTCGTAACTCTGCAGCAATGCAGGTGATCTTATTCAGAGTAAGGAAAGTGGGGGTGAAATTTAAGGGGTGAGGAGCCCTCTCCCCAGGAACACAGACATACCTGAGAGCCCCAAGGAGCCATGGGAAGTGAAGGTGGGAGACGGGGAGCTTCCAGGTCCTGTGTCTCCTCAAATGCACTGAAATTTCTTCCTGACCTGCTGCTTTCTTCATCCCCTTCTGGGTTCTGTGGGACAAACACATTAGTTCCCAGGCCAGGATGGCCTTCTGAGGCCTGCAGATTCATCCCAGCCACCTCTCTGGGGCTCAGGACAGGCTGCGTGGAGCTGAGGCTTTGTCAGGGCATCCTTGGAAGACTTCAAGGGGCGTTTGCAGAAAGTGAAAACAATGCCATCAGACTCCTCTTGGAGATAAGCCAGATGAATTATTAAGGAGCTGAAGGAAGTCTGGGCTCAGCTATAGGAGTTCCACATCTGTCTCTGTGAATATTTCAATCTGGAGCTGCTCTGGTGGAGAGAAATTTCTTGTGCTGCATGAAAGAAAGGTAAGCAGGAGCTAGAATCAGGTTTATATAGGGCAGCTCTTAGTCAAGGGAAGCCTGCGTTTCAGGGCTGGGATCCAGGCGCAGAGGCAGCTCCCCACTGTTCAGGAGCTATTTTTAAAAGTGTGAAACTCAATATGTGTGTGTGTGGGGGGTGCAGTGGGGAGGGCTGGAAGTGAAGTGGCTGAGGCCATCTGGTTCCTAAAAGAGACTCTCTTTCCTGGGAAGGTGAAGACACTCGCCTGGTTCTTGTCTGACACCCCCAGATCTCTATTTTCAGCTCTGAAAAGAATACCCAGCCTGGTGTTCAGGGCTGATGACATGGGCCAGAACAGAATCTAATCATTTACCCTGCCTCTCATTTCAGCCCTTTCTTTGGCTTGGTAGATGCTGTGTCTGGCAACTTAAAGAGAATGCTTAATAGTTCCATGTTAAAAACACAAAGTTAAATACAAAACAAAGCAAAAATCCCTCTTTGTGTTCTGTTTGTGACTGTTTGTAAATGTACATTCAAAATATGCATCTTCCTGTCTCTCTGTGCGCTAGCCCTGAGTTAGCCAGCATCCTCTCTGCCGGGGAACACCGTCATCTCTTTCTCTTTTCTGAGGCTTTGGGTGTCAAGTGGACCGTCTCTGGCCTAAGCAGTCCTGTCAGAAACCGAGCAACAGCCAGACCTTCATACAGACTGACCAGAGTTCCCTGTGTGGGTAGGAGATGTGTGTAAAGTGTCATTTTTCTGTTTCTGGTATTTGGAAAAAAATATCTTGAATGACAGTGTTAATAATGACAAAAGGGGTTGAGGTTCTTTAAAGCACATGCCTGGTCCTCCTACAGATCAAAAGCAGTTTGGAAGTGACTCGAATAGTTGCCAGATCTCTCACCAGCATGGCAGTTAGCAGTTTACAAAGCACGCTCATTTGTGCTTTCCATTTCTTTGGGGCCTTGTTTCTGGAGATCTGCATTAGAAGGCAGTGCTGGCAAATGACTGGGGAAAAGGCAACTATTCCTGCAGGAAATGTGCAGATGCTAGATGTGGCTGTAATGTGTTACTTTTTGTTTTGCCAAAGGGAGTGAGGAAGCTTGACATTAGATGAAAAAATATCTGTGGATAGAGATAGCTAATCTACAAGGGTGTTTGAAACCAAGCTCTTAAAGTCAAAGAGAAAGTCGTGTGAAAGGCCCGGAATAACTTCTGATTGTAGGTGAACTTTCAGAATGTGAGGGAGGCACCTGGATTAGACTGAACATCGACAGGTGACAGTTTATTTTGCAATAAAAAATGAAGACAAGTTCGAAACCAGCCTGAGCAAGAGCGAGACCCCGTCTCTACTAAAAATAGAAAGAAATTAATTGGCCAACTTAAGATATATATAGAAAAAATGAGCCGGGCCTGGTGGCGCATGCCTGTAGTCCCAGCTACTCGGGAGGCTGAGGCAGAAGGATCCCTTGAGCCCAGGAGTCTGAGGTTGCCGTGAGCTAGGCTGATGCCACGACACTCACTCTAGCCTGGGCAACAAAGTGAGACTCTGTCTCAAAAAAAAAAAAAAAAAAAGTGTGGGGGTCTGGGGGAAGGAGGGGAGACAGCCCCAGCAAGGGGTTGGAGGGCAGCAGCAGGTGTGGCCCCAGTGCTCAGGTCTTCATGGCCAGGGCCACCTGGGCCACTCAGAGCCACGACAGGCAAAGCCCTATGGGACTCATGGCCTAGAGAGCAGAGTCAGCCTG
>CAUYRT010051351.1:0-21037 GCA_963574885.1 Lepilemur ruficaudatus
CATGCCTGTAGTCCCAGCTACTTGGGAGGCTGAGGCAGAAGGATCGCTTGAGCCCAGGAGTTTGAGGTTGCTGTGAGCTAGGCTGACACCATGGCACTCTAGCCCAGGCGACAAAGTGAGACTCTGTCTCAAAAAAAAAAACCAAAAAAACAAAAGGTTTTATCGGAACATAGCCACGTCTGTTTGCTTGCGTATTGCACATGACTGTATTAATGCTATAATGGCAGAGTGGAGTAGGCTTGCAGAGCTTAAAATATTTGCTACCTGGGCTTTTACACAAAACGTTTGCCAATCCTGATCTAAGTGGTGGAATGCCATTGAAGGGTTTTAATCAGGGAGGTGTCATGCTCAGATTTGTGTGTTGGAAAGCTTACCCTGGCAACTGTAAGCTGGAGAATGGATTGGAGAATACGAAGACTGTGGCAGTGGCAGAGGAAATGGGAGGGAAGGGAATAAAAGACATTTTGGACAAAGAATCTATTGTAGCCTGGGTTTGGGTAAGGGAGATGGAGGAGCCAAAGACAATTTTTAAAAATATGCTTTTAATTTTAGAATAAATTTAGACTTGCAAAGATAGTACAGAGAGTTCTGTTAACATCTTGCATTAATTAGTATGGTACATTCATATCTAATGATCCAATATTGATATATTATTATTAATTCAAGTTATATTTTATTCAGATTTTCTTAATTTTTACCTAATGTTCCTTTTCTCTTCCAGGATCCCATCCAATATACCTTATATCTAGTCGCCGTGTCTGTTTAGAGCCCTAGACTGTGACTGTTTCTCAGACATTCCTTGGTTTTAACTACCTTGACAGTCTTGAGGAGTGCAAGTCAGGTGTTTTGTAGAATATCCCTCAATTGGATTTTGTCTGGTATTTTTCTCATGATTAGATTATGGGATTATGGGTTTTTGTGAGAAGATCGCTGAAATGAAGTGCCATTTTCATCATAACGTATTTAGAGTAGAACGTAGTATCAACATGACTTGTCACTATTAATATTGACCTTAATCAACTGATTAAGCTGAGCTAGTGTTTGTCAGGTTTCTCCATTGTAAAGTTACTTTTCCCTCTCTTTCCATACTATACTTTTGGAAGGAAGGCACTATATGCAGCCCACACATAAGGAGTAGGGAATAAGTAGGCTCTTCCTTGCAGATGGACTATCTACCTAAATTGCGTCAAATTTTTCTGCATAGGTGGTTTGTATATATATTCTCACCCACTTATTTATTAAGTTGATTATTTATATCAGTATGGATTCATGGATATTTATGCTTTGGATTATAATCCAACTTTGGCCATTGGGAGTTCTTTCCATATGTGTATTTTAGTACTTACTTATTTTCTGGCATTACGGGATGTTCAGGCTCATCTTGTGTATTTCCTGCTCCAGCCCTAGAATCAGACAGTTCTAGGATTCCAAGTCTATACAAGTTGTCAGAGGAGGTTGAGGGGGAGGGGTCAGAGAAGCAGGTGGCATCCCAGGCTGATAAGCGTCCAGTGGGAGAATGGTCAGTGTTCTTTTGTAAATCTAGGTTCAAGGGATAGATAGTATAGGAGTCTGGCTGGAGGGGAGGGTTGGGAAGGAAGGGCGGTGGGAGATAAGGTTGGAGCCAATGTGTTGGCCTTGAAAACCATGGGGAGGCGTTTTGGCTCTGGCAGGAGGGGCGAATTTGTAGCAGTGTTTCAGGATGGTTAGTTTTGCAGCCTCACACAGATTAGATAGAGGGATTAGAATTTGCAGTTGCTTCACTGGGAACCTAAAATGAGTGCCTGTACCTGCCACCAGAAAAAAAAAATTTTTTTCTATTTAATTAAATTTTTTTTAAGTAATAGACATATAAAAAAAGAAAATATTTTTTAAGAAAAAATAAAATAAAAAAAAATGAGTGCCTGGAGGAAGGTAAAGAAAGGCAGGAGGCAGGGGACCATTAATTGCCTACTAAGGATTTCTACATTTATTAGTTTCTTTCATAGTTAGGGGAAAAAAAGAGGAATTTGTAATGAAGCAATTTGCTTACAAGCTTAATTTTAAAAAGTAGGTTGTCTTAAAATATCTATTCTGCCTTGTTGTAGTTACTAATGTGTGTGGTCTTCATTTTTTGGAGAAGATCTAAAGGTAAACTTGAACTCGGCCCAGTTTGGAAAGTCACACAGTCTTGAGTTAATGGAGTCTGCATTTTTAATTTGAGTTTTATAAGGTATTGTCAGTCAATTTCAAAATTATTTTTTTGTTGAACTTTCTGCTTTATCTTCTTTAGATGGTGGATTTATACAGCTCTTAATTGCTGTGGTGCTTCTGAGGTAACTGATGGCAGAGAAGGATTCTCACTGAAGCCTCAGTTGTGTAGATCGTGGAAATACTTGTTTGTTTTTCACTGGCTGTTGACATTTTAAATTTGTCATTTCTTTTGCATGTAACTGGGAGTATACATGCCACTACACTTTAATCTACATGTTTTATCAAAAGGAAAGCATATTCACCAAGTCAGTGCTGTGATCTAAACTTTTAAAATCGTTCTTTTACTCTTGACACTATTTTGGACACAGAATCACTGATTCTGGAGTAGAGTCCTGTTTTATTATTTAGTTCAGCCATCTTTGAATGTTGTGATGTGAACAGTTGGCTAAATAGAAACAGTAGAATAACTCTCTTGTGCCTTATTTCCTCATCAATCTTTAGTTATCAGCGAGATCCAATTAATTCAGTAAAACAGAATATTGCTGTGTGTGTGTCCACTGGCATGTTTCCGTAAACCAGGAATATCTGTTATACTCATTTCTGAACAGCCATACCTATTTTGGGGTGGAAATAATATTTTATTAAAAAGAAATTCCAAGTTATTTAAATCTGCAAAATGAAGATAAAAATACCTACCTCGTGAGGTTCTTAGAAGGTATAAAGGATGAAAAAAAGCAGGTGCCACATGATCTATGCAGGGTCTCTTGTTACAGTCTGCTTTTAAAAATCCTGTGTCTGGTTTTACCGCAGTGGCTGGGCCTTGTGTTTGTTGCTACTGATGCTAATTATTTAGCAAGAAAACTTTCTGAAGCAGAACCAAGAGAAAGATCATTTGGGCTCTTCCCACATAATCCAATCAACAGAATCACTAAGCAGGGGACAACGTCAACATTTCCTTCTTAATTTACTGCCTATAGAATCCTAGAAGGAGAAGACATTTTTAAAGCACTGTTGAGGATAGTCACTTGTTCTGTGCTCCTGTAACACTTGGAATCTCCAATGTGATGGGGCACCGGGGCGCTGCCATTCCCTTTCATACTGTAAAGCTCCTCCTATTGAGCTAGGTAGTGATGTTCTTCATTTGCTTCAGCGAAATAGCTGAAATAGCTGCTTTGTCGTCCTCAAAGCTCTTGTGTGTCCTCATTTCTTGCTTTTGTTGATCCTGCACACACACATCACTGTTTTCTCCTTAGAGCAACAGAGGCCGTCAGTGCTGCATTCATTTCACATCTATTGTTCTTCTCATTTAGACAGAAACTGTGAATAATTTAACAAAATTATTTACCAGCTACAAATTGATGAAAGTAGTTTCACCAGACTGAACACTTAAATGGAAATAAATGGTACGTGATTCTTTTAGGGGCAAATGAAGAGGGACGGTTGTAGCGCACGCCTCAATCCCTGGGGTTCGTGGTTGTTGTGACTGGGTTTACAGGACCGACGACGTGTGTTGCAAGCGCTCCCTAGCATCAGCTTGGCTTCTGTTTATACTGCGCTTTCCGTTTTTTCCTGTTTACCTCATAGCTTCAACATATTTCATCCTCTAAAATGGCAAGGTTGCATTTTAGTTTATTGTTGCATAAAGGATCCATTTCGGCTTTACTTCTCTTGGAATTTGCAGTCAGACCTGATACATTGTCTGTCCAAGCTTTTCAATAAAAGTGTTTGATTTAAATTTTCTATTAAGGAAAATAGGAAATGTGAGCAAAAAATAAACTCTTAGTTGCTGCTGAAAATCTGTCTTAGAGATTGAAGCACATGCAAATGAAGCAAAGGAGGAAAGAAGGCTCTTAAACCTGTTTGCTTTCACCGAAACAAAATGCTATTCTGGTTAATGTAGCATTAAATATATACACGTAGAAATACCTTGTTTAGATCTCTGGCTTCCTGTATTTGTGATGGTGTCTGCAAGAGCAGGCTCCGGTTCATGTTGTCCATGCCGCCCTATGTGACTTAGGTACCTTACTTTTACCTTTCTGGGCTTCAGGTTTCTTCGTCTGTGAAATGGGGACAGTAAAAGTAACTACCTTAGAGTTGTTGGGAGGATTAAATGGGTTAATTCATGAAGCACTTCAGACAGTTCCTGGCTTTCAGTAGCTGTTACCCAATATGGTTTTTGTTAATGTTATTACATTCCCACAAGTTATATCAGCATGTGTGAGTATAACAGACATTTGAGAAATAAATGTATCAGAACCTATGCATCCAAGGGAGTTTTTCTTCCTTAGAATGGTCTCTCTTGGAAAGTCAGTTCTGATTTTGGTAGTGCTGCCCATACGGATGTTTTGGGGCTGCCTCTCTGAAGAATGTATTTGGGGGATGTACAACTAGTTTCTTCATATGGCTCCTGTAAGTGGCCAATTTTTGTCCCTTAAGTGAATGTGGGTTTGAACTTTTTCTTTTGTTATTTTCTTTTTTAATGTAAAAGACATTTGGAATCAATTCAAGTAAAAAAAAAGTTTGGTTTGAAAACTTAACCCCTAAAGTTTATTCACAAATCTGGTCATTGAGCCAACCGAAGCTGATTTTTTTTTGATTTAACATGCAGATTATTTTGGGTCTTTGGCTTCTGGGAGTCACTAGTTCATATCTATTTTCTGCAGAAGCAACTGCTCTAAACCTGGTTATTTTGACCTCGAAACCTCATTATCCATCCTGTCTCCTTTATAAGTGGAACATTAGCCACTCTTTGTTTCCGGGGTTCACTTGGCCTGCAGGCCACAATTGCTACAGAAACTCCTTTTCCCTAGAATCAATGTGATTATTTTCTGCATCTCTTACAGATGTGTTTTTTTTAATCCCAAACCCTTGTTCTAACACTTAATAGTTCTTTTTTTTTTTTTTAACACCTCGGTGTATGTATATGTTAACTAGATAACATGTATATCTACTCACTTTGGCTTTTTGAAACAACTTGATTGAGAGCCAACCCTCAGGCCTCCTGTTTTGTGAACATGGTGATGTGCACTGCCTCACGTCCCTGCTGTCACAGTCTGAAGTGATGTGAAAAGCAGCTACATACTTTAGAGTCATGCCTAAGTCAAGTTGCCAGCCTTGCTGCAGACTAATTTTTTCCAGCTGAGCATATTGTAATGGAAAATCTAAGTTTGTCTTGACGTAGTCACTGCTCTGCAAAGTCAGCACTTGATCGCCAAGATAGTTTGGGTGCTAACTTTATTCCCCTGCACTGTTTGGATTGTGGAAGTTAGGCTGTAGATGCCTAAGATCTCTTGTAAAAATTGGCCTGAGAGGGATCGTGTAGACAGCTGTGTGTGTGAGGCAAGCAGGTACAAATCCTAACAGTGGTGGCATGCTATTGGTCTGAGAAGCAGGTAAGTTGCATGTCAAAAACAAAACATGGGAGATTAGAGAAAACTTTGCTTTTGTTTTTGTTTTTCACTTGGTATAATATTACAATAATCAAAGAACCTACATGAATGGTTGCTGAAAAATAAAATCCAATTAAATAAAAATTGGAAGTTTTTGAGTAATATTTAATATTTCTCATTGTGGTATATAATATGAGTTATATGGCTTCTCTGTTTGCCCCCAAACTTCTCTTCATGGCAGTTTCCCTTTTGTTTTTAACCATTTTACTTTAACTCATGTTATTCATAAATTCTTACTCTCTTAACTGCTTCCTTTTTTTAATGGACAAGTATGCATATTGGTGGCATCATAGAAATTCTAGTTTTTTTCCTTTATCTCAGTCTTTTAGGTGTCCCATAATCTGTTCTTACACAAATGTCTAAGAATAAACTGGCAGCATTTCAAAACAGTGACTTGTAAATATATACATGTGTCAGATCCTTTTTGAATTTTTAAAAATAAGTTCAAGGAGAATAATAAACATACTTCTGGCCATTTTTAGTGACATAGAACCTGGAAAATTTTGTTTACAAACCTCTCTTTTATGTCATACAAGTCTTTGAAGTATGAAAAGTGGAAGTCACACAGGGTGTGGCTCCCTTTAGTTTTTTTTTTTTTTTTTTTTTTCCTGAAAAGAAGGTCTGATTTGGTTGCTGGAACTTCAAAGCTGTGTCTTGAGAATCTAATGTCAGTGGTGGTGGCGTGGCGGGAGGATTTTAAGAATAGAAAATAATGGTTCCTGCCAGGGTGATTTTAGGCACCACTCAATACCAACATCTTAAAATTAATATTAAAGCCATGTTAGCACGAAAGAATCAGAAAGTCTCCTCAAAGTGGAAGTAACTGCCAGGAGTTTTAGTGCCTTCCTAGGAGATTTGTATTTTATCAGAAAAGAAAACCAGCTCTAGGAGTAAAAATCCTTTTTTAAAAATGAATGAACCCTACAGTTCGGTTCCAGTTTTGACTTCTGGAGGCTCCACCTGGTTCTCTTGGTTAGATTTAAAACAAGCCCTTTTCTTTCCCAAAACATCACCCAGAGTGGGTGGCTCCACAGGGCCAAGTGTCGTTATTCCATTTTCAAGGATCTCAGCCCCATCCCTAGTCTCGTCTCGAAGTGGGGCAACTTACGACAGCTCTGCGCACTTTGAGTATGTCAGGGTGACGTGGCACGCTGAGGCATTCATTCACACAGTCGTGGGACCTTCGTTGGGGGTTGCGGGGGAGGAGGGGGTTCGAGTCGTTAAGTAGGCAGAGCTCTGAATGGTAAAATTAATGTTCCTCATGGGGATGTTAAGGTATGTAAGATATTAAATCTTCAGTGAAAGACGAAATTATGTTGGTGTACCATACTTCATGAGGCAGGAAAGTGCAGTACTCTTGGAGAAATATTTTCAATAGTAGGAGTTTCATGGTTACCTGAATTAAGTTGCTATAAGAGGTAAAAAAAATTGCCATAAGTGCTGTAATTTAGAAAATCAGAGATTTACATGATAATGTCTCTGCTGGATTAAGTCTTCACAGGTGTAGCAGCGTAACTATTATACAATTTAACTAGAATTAGAGAAGAGAAGATAAAGAATTAGTGTTTTTGATCTTATTCTGTTCTGTTCCTGAAACTGCCACATTTTCAAATCAGTCCTTTCCAAATGTCACCAATGCTGGTTAGTCCAGTTACCTTGTGGAGTTTCCAGTTGAATGTATTTGAGACACTTAGAGCTGTGTCTTGGGTCTCTTCCCGTTCTCTCGTTGCCTGTATTCTTTCCTGAACCAAGTCTCTATTGATTCTGTCTTCAAAAGGTATCTCAAATGCACCCAACTTCTGGCCATGCTCCTGGTGTGGTCAGCTGAGTGCCTGCAGTTGCTCTTCATGTTCAATGTGACTCTTTTCCACCCTCTTTATGAAATGCAAATCTGGTAACTCAGTCCCCTGCTCCCGCAAAAAAAAAAAAGGAAAAAACAACAAAAAAACCCGAAACAGAAAACAAATACACATACAACACCCAACCTTTCCATGACTTCCCGTGATCTTAAGTTGAAATTATAATTTCATAAGCTCAAAATCTCACATGACCTGGTAGTTGCCCACTAATCCTCAAACCCTATTCCCCCTATTGGATGCACCTTGGTGGCTTAGTTTCCTTATTTCCTCTGAAATAGCATTCACATCTACTTTCCTCTCTCCTTTTTCAAATTTTGTTGACTTCTAGTCTTTCTTTCTGTTCCGCCTTAAATCATATTTTGTCAGGAAAAGCCTTAGGTTTGAAACCACCTTATTTGCGTCACATCTACCCCTTCGGTAGCACCTACCACTCTATTGGCATCGCTCTAGTATCTGGCATATAGTAGACACTTAATCATATTTGTTGAGTGAAGGAATGAAAGTAGTGGTATTTATGAATATTTCCAGTGCTGCTAAACACTTGGAGAGGTGGCATAGCTAGTGTATATGTGACACAGATGCCATCACTTTTCTCACCTGATAGTTGAGCTAACCTATTGCTCATCTATCACCATACCCTCCCTCTGGACCCAGGCTTTCTTAGAGTTGCACTGCAGGCAGCAGTTTCTGGTCTACTGGTCTATCTGAGTTGGCATGTGGCACGAAACCTATTTGGCATTTCTGATCTAGCAGAAAGTCACAGCCTTCCGGATGTTTAAGTCCTTGTATTGACCTTTACACATGTTGCATAAACTCTTTATGCCTTAACTTTCATGTCAGTCTGAAGTCATCAGATGGTACAATAGATAGTCTTTCATGAAGATAAAGTAAGAAATGTTGAAAAGTTAATAAAGCTTACTCAAATATAAGGTTGTATAATCATATTTGTTATGCTGTGATGTAAATATCGTTTTGGGATTAGCCACTTTTATATGGAAACTAAAATGTAAATTTTACGTATACATAAATAAAGATTTAATTGTATGGGCTTACCATATCCATGTATGAGGCTTATAGCAGGGACTCTGATTTTCTTTCAGAATTAAATTGATTTTTGTTTCCATTTGACTTTTACTTGATGTTTATTTTGCTAGTGGAAAATCCATTTCAAGGAGATAGAATATAAAATGTCAGGAAGACGATGCTGTTTTTTTTATTTTGCTGTCCTTCTGTGGTGGTGGTTCACAGAGTGCATCCATGGATCACCTTTATCAGAAACATATGAAGGTGGTTAACTTGTAGGTTCATGCCCCACAACTTACTGAATCTGAGTTTCTGAGGCCCAGAAATCTGTATTTTTAAATTAGGGCTTTGTACTTTAAGCTCCAGAAGTTTGGGAACCAGAGCCCACATAATACTTAGTCTACAGTGTGTCATTAATAAATTTTGAACAGGATCTATAAAAGATGCTCATTCACTGACCTTTTCAGTTTCACCTGAGCGTAAAGATGTCATCAGAAAACATATCATTGCCAACACTGCACAATAAAAGATGATGATATTGATTGTGGCTAAGGTTGAAAACAGTCAATGACCTTATTCAATTGGAGCACAGAAGATCAACAAGGGGCATTGTTCCCAGAAGGTTTAGACACAGTGGCTTTCCGGGAAAAATGGCCCTTTGACTACAGCTGACGTGAAGGGGAAGGAACTGGGCAGGGCTCTGATCTCTGTCCAGCAGTGAATGGGCAGGGCCTGCGGTTTAATCCTCTGCAGGAGCCCAGCAGGGGCAGGCCACAGTGCCCTTCGCCCTTACCTGGGCTCTCACCCTTCTCCTGCCCTCCCCTGGTGCCCAGGATGCCCTGGTTCAGAACTTGCCCTGAACAGAAGAGCAGGAACAATGCCAGTGTTTTAGAAGTTGGCATTACCAAGTGTGTAGGATGTGCTGCTCGCTGAGTTCAGTGTTCATATTAGCTCCTGTAATCAGCTTAAAGCAGGGGAAATCAGAGTGTTGATGAGAAAGCATTTGAGCACGCTTTGACCCTGGGCTGGACTCCTGTAGCAGGTTATAGGTCTCCATCTCCCATTCTTATTAAAGCTTACTCTGCTCCTTTCGGATCTCCTTTGACTTCTTTATGGTACTTTCAGCTTTTACCTCACAGTTCCATCTCCAGATTAATATTGTTTTTTTGTCATTTCCTGAATGTGAATTCTGTCCCACCAAGTAGACACTGAGGTTGTCAATGGTGGGTGCTGTCACCCCTCCTCTGGTGTTAGGAAATGTGTGGGAACATTTGCACTGGTTACAGTGATAATAAAGGGTGTTTATATTAGCATTTTATGTCTTGAGGATGTGGGATACTAAATGCCACTCAGCACTCGGGACCCTGTACAGTAAGGGATCATTCTGTTCACAATGCGGATGGCACGCCCAATGAGAAACACTGGAGCTCTGGTTTGTCTGCGTCTTGTCCATTCCCTTCTTGAGAATTAACCAGACATTTAATGAGTAATGAAATTCATGTGCTTAATAGGTGCACTATGAGCTTAATTACTTGCAGAGAAAATAAACAAATGATTGAAGTCATCATCCTGGGTGGCTTTTGTGCTCTGACAATGAAGATATTACTCTTCTTGGATTCTCCTTTGTAGCTTCGCCTTTCCTGATGTTACAATGTAGACAAGAGTTGTGACCTGGGGAATTATCCTGAGCAGCTGCTGTCCCATGCAGGCAATAATTCTGTTTCAAAACATATCACAGCATGTAGTGATACTAACTAAGTAAGTAAATTAAATGTTAGCATCACGAAGCGGGGGGCTGAGAACCCCCCGTTTTACCACTGACACCATCCCAGGTGAGTTGCCTGTAGGAGGGTTTAAGATTTGGAGGCACCTGTTCTGAACTCCCAAACCTTCTGAAGAAAAGGTTACTTTGCTCATGGATCAGAAAGCTCCTGTGGGGAGGAAAAAAGGTTTGAACTAAGGATCAAACAAGGTTAGTAGAGGGTCCTATGATATTTGTTGATACATGTCAGTCATTAAGTTAGAGATATTAGAGATATGACAGATGGATGAAAATTTAGGAATAAGAAAGTATGAACAGACAGGATGACGTCAGATGTATTTTAAAGCGGTGGTCCCCAACCTTTTTGGCACCAGGAATCAGTTTCATGGAAGACAATTTTTCCATGGACTGGTGGGGGGCGGGGGGACGGGAGGAGATGGTTTCAGATGATTCAAGCATATTACATTTATTGTGCACTTTATTATTATTACATTGTGATACATAATGAAATAATTATGCAGCTCACTATAATGCAGAATCAGTGGGAGTCCCAAGCTTGTATTCCTGCAGCTAATGCTGCTGCTGCTCTGACAGGAGGCAGAGCCCAGGCGGTGATGCGAGTGATGGGAAGTGGCTGTAAATACAGAGGGAGCTTCACTTGCTCCCCACTACTCACATCCTGCTGTGTGGCCCAGTTCCTAACAGGCCAGGGACCGGTACCTGGGGACAGGGGACCACAGTTTTATAGGATTAAGATACTACATTAAGCCAGATAGTTTGTTGAACTAAGGATGTCTGATAGAATATAGGATTTGAATATCTTGAAAACCAGGTAGTAATTTGACTAACAGTAAAGGCAACAGGAACAGACTGGGAAAATACAACTAAAGGACCTTGAGAGAGATGCAAATGCTGAATGACTCAGTGGACTGTTTTCCCTAGAAGGTCTCCTGTGACCGAACAAGAAGCAATGTTTTGACCCTTTGTCTCTGTGAGCCTAATTCTAGGAGTAATTTCTAAGGAAATGATTAGAGATGTCTTCAGAGATTTAGCTTTAAGATGCTTAATGAGCATTATTTGAAATTGAACATTGGAAGCAGCCCAGATGGCTTCCAAAAGGAGATTGGATAAATATGATGTAATTTACCTATATAATAGAATATTGGATAACTATGACAATGGTGTTAAAGAAAAGT
This sequence comes from Lepilemur ruficaudatus, assembly GCA_963574885.1. Lineage (NCBI taxonomy): Eukaryota > Metazoa > Chordata > Mammalia > Primates > Lepilemuridae > Lepilemur > Lepilemur ruficaudatus. The sequence goes on from CAUYRT010051351.1 coordinate 11,480, forward strand.
ATTGATATGGGACACAGTGTATGAAAAATAGGCTGTAATAAAACATGTAAGAATAATATTTCAATAAAGAAACTATTTAAATATGGGGGAGGGCTGGAAAGGCATTAATTAAGATGTTCACTTGGATTATCTTTGAGTAGTAGAATTCTAGGTAATCGTTCCTTCTTAGGGCTTTAGTGCTGTACTTAAAATGTTTTCTGTGAGCATGTATAATTATTTTTATAATTAAAATAAGCAGTTTAATACAGTAAATAAAAACATGATCTAATGTATTAAAAGGTACTTTGTCAACCTTTCACTCCAAATATTCCTTATAGTTTTAATCCTTTAAAAATCTAAATAATAAAATATTTGATCATTTTAAATCTAAATATTCCTGAGAGTCCTAAGGAGTGATCAGGTCCTCCACTATACTCTGAATTCATTGATCATTAGCACAGAGGAAATGAGGGTTTTGATTACAAGGAGTAGACAAGGAGTGGGTGGGGGAAGGATGTGGGTCACTTAAAGCTGCGGTCCCTAAGCTCCCAGGCTATGGAGTACCCTTAGGAACTGGGCCGCACAGCCGGAGGTGAGTGCTGGGTGAGCAAGTGAAGCTTTGTCTGTATTTATAGCCACTTCCCATCACTCACATCACTTCCTGAGTTCTGCCTCTGTCAGATCAGAGGCGGCATTAGATGCAGGAAAATGAGCTCAGGGCTCCCACTGATTTTGCATTATGTTGAGTTGTATAATTATTTCATTATATATTACAATGTAATAATAATAGAAATAAAGTGCACAGTGCGCTTGAATCATCCCAAAACCATCACCCCTCACCCCCCAACCCCCATCCATGGAAAAACTGTCTTCCATGAAACCTGTCCCTGGTGCCAAAAAGTTTGGGGACTGCTGACATAAAGTATGGGAAGAAAGAAAGGATACCAATAGAGTTAAGAGGAATGCATAAAAACTAAATCTAATACAGTAGTACCACCTAAATTTGCCTAGTTTGATACTCTGCCTAGGAAATTCCGTACTGAAATGTCATACACTTGTGTCTTTGTGTGGCTGGGGGACACCCAATAAGCCTGGGCTTAGCTCCCTTACCCAGGAAGTGGCTGAATCAGAGGGGTGAGTGCTTCCCAGGTGCTAGGGCTGACTTTTAGAAGACTCAGGTTTCCAGCCTGAGGCCTAGTCCAGGAGGCCACAAAGCTATGTCAGTGAATCAGCCCATTGTGAATTTAGGTTTTGCTCTAAGGAAATTTGTAGCAGCATTTCTCAGAATATACTCTTTGGGACCTTATTCTTATGAGATGGCTCCATGGGGGAAAACAAGAAAAGAGGGTGGGGTGGGACAATTACATTAGTCAGAGCAGACAGGTCAGCATGCCCACCTGCTTCCACGTCCCAGTCACACCCTGCAATTGGTGTGTTAGGGCTCCAGAAGTCTTGCTTTAAAGACATCTTTTGAATTTGGGTTAATCCTGAGTTTGGTAAATGTTGTTAGCTGTGGAATTTTTTTTTATGTAAGGCAGAGATGGACAGTCTCATATGAGAGTGTAGTGTGGACTTTTGTTCAGAAGACCCTCATTCTAGTTGGAATTTAGAGCTCGCTCACTTTGGGTGAGCCCCCAGGGAAATATGGGTTGTTCTCCACCCATGTGGGATGTACTGCTCTGAGGACACTGTAAAGTGGGGCCTGAGTTTGCATAGTAGTGAGAAGTGTCTGTCTAGATTGGTGATCAGCAACCTATGAAGACTGGTATGGTCTAGGATTCTGCTTTTGTTTTTTAAAAAAAACCCTCACGTGACAAGAGTGGCAAGCAGTACATAGAATGTTAGTGTCTTGTCCTCCCTTTTCTAATTTTCTGTCAGTGAATATATATTATTATATAAAGCTCTCCTCCTCCAAAAGTTTTATTAATAAAATGATAGGTGTGCAGGTTTTCCAACCCATTTCCTCTTGGAAAGAACAGGCAGAGGCAGCCTGCTAGCACTCTGCAGATGAAGGGTCCCTGGCAGCTGGCTGTCTCTTCCCACAGGCTGGAGGGAGGCGTTTTGGAGGGCAGAGTAGACTTGTGAGCCAGCGATGATTCCCTGCCCACCCCGCTGTAGGGCTAAGACAGTAAGTTATCAGTGTGCCTGGGCCTGCTGGAAAGTGAGAGCAGGTGGGTTCAGGCTGGGGGCTGATGTCTGCAGGGTCACCTTCCTGCCCCTGGTGCCCCCTGCCACACCTTGTGATTCTCTTGGGGCTACAACACAGAAGTGACTCTTTTTAAGTCTGGGGAGCTAACTCTGAATTAAGACTTCCGATTTCTTAAACTCTATTGGAGGGTCTCAAACTTGGGAGACTGGGAATGTAGGAAGATAGTGTAGAAAAATGATATTTTCAGTAACAATTGTTGAGGCTTCTGATTTTAAAAAGCTCTATAGTGTGAGAATTCCAATCTTGTAAAGATGTGACCAGGCAGTGATAAATGTAGAAAATCTGTTGAAATGCAGCATAACGATGACTCTGAGGACCAAGTATCTTTTGTTGACATGAACAATAATGCAACTCAAACAAAACCAGACCCCTGGGAGATTGTCCTGAGGCTGGTCTTGAAACTGCAGGCTCCCTTCCTCCTGCTCTGCAGCCCCCACCTGTTGGGGTGGAGAATGCCGGTGCAGGTGGGTTTTGAGAAAGATTTCTCCAGACAGAGATTAGAATAGAAAGAAAAGTTAAAGTAAAAGGTAAAGTAAAGGAAAAGTAAATACTTTTCCCTGGGGGAAGGGAAAACGACCAGCATGGAGGTGGAAAGAGGACAGATGTGCTGTCCCAAAAACCAGCTATTGGGGCTTTTTAAAGGGGTTTGTAAAAAGGACAGGTACAGTCGAGAAACTGTTGCATCAGCTCCTTTCTTTCTTCTTGGTGGTAGGTCGATAACAGAAACTGCAAGGATGTCAAAGTCCCAGAGTTGATTTCCTGCCTTTCTTTGGAGAAGGGGTTATCACAGGAGATGTGGCTCTGTCCTTAAGATATAGTTGAGGCTATAGCTCATTCTTCTGCTGTTTACTTAGGAACTCTGTAAAAGCAGATTCTCAAAAAATAATTTTGAAAGGGATTTACATCTCTTTTCCATCCATTCAGTTCTTTTCAGAAGTTGTGCAAAACAGAACTTCCTGCAGAGTGCCTGTTAATTAGACAACTCATAGGATTCATCTTTAACTGTTACTGGGGAAATTGTAGGATTAGGTATTTTCCTATATTCTTGCAAGGCCACCCCTTCCCCCACCTTCATGCCTAAAACCTCAGCCAAGTTCCCTTTTGGTACCTGATGAAAGGAAGTGGACCAACAACAGGTTTTTACCAGGCAGTGAAAAGTTAAGCTTTACTGAGTTTGGCAGGGGCAAAGAAGTTGTCCTGTTTTCATCAAATGACACCAATCTGGGAAAGGAATTAAAAGCAATATATTGAAAAATCATGTTTTAATTAAAGCATTTCCCCCCACAGATCGCAGTAAAACAAAGGTGAACACATCACCCAAAAGGTAGTTCCAGATAAGAGATTACTAATAACTGAACATTAAGATGTCTCTCAATGCCTTTAATAATTGTACACTTATTTGCTTCCAGTTACAAATGTGTGTGTATAAAATATATGCTACAGGGGTGATTAGCAACCTTTCTGTTTTGTGTCTGATGAGAATACTTAGATCATAGACTTATTTAGTTTTCTAGCTGGATAAACTTTCAAAATTAAGTTGTGTAACCATCTTCTTATGTAGATGCAGAAATCAAGGCCTAGAGAGGGAAAGGGCCTTTGAGCTCACTCCTGTAATTACCCATAGAATCCAGTGCTCCAAATGTCAGAGCAAAGATAAGAGATTACAAGAACATGCAGATAAATTCCTAAGAAGCTTTTTGATCGTGTCTACCCTCACAATGGTAAAGGGATGGAAACGAGTGTGAATATGATTCCTGCCACATGATCTTTTTACCAACAGATGGAACAAAACCTCTCCTTCCCAGCAAGTGACATTGCCCACTGCGATGTTTCAAATAGGCACTCTTCTTACAAAGGTTTGATTATTTCTTATGAATAGCCAGGGCACAAATAAAGAAAGACTAGATACTTTTTAAGATGATATCTGTTCTTTTTAGTGAAGAAAATTATTCAGTCAGCAGTGTCTGCATAGCTGCAGTAAGCTGGAAACTGTTCTAGTTGCTGTGGATACAAAACTGAACAAGAAAGGTGTGAAAACACGACTGTCGTTTTGTTAACTTATGTGGAATACGAGGGCTGTCCCTTCGTATTTTTTTTCTTTGTGCACATATTTGTACATCTTATACTTTTAAAAATATTGTATCCTGCTTTCCTCATTTAATATCTTAAGCATTCCTGCATGGATACAATTTTTTTCTTTTCTTTTTTTTTCACTCCTTTATGAGAACTAAATTAATACAGTTTTTAATGGCTGCATACTATTCTGCCATGTGGATACCTTATAATTTCTTAAATCATTTTCTTATTCTTGAACAATTAGGTAAATTTGCATTTTAGTAGTGAAAACAGTGATAAACATTGATGTATAAAATTTTATCCTCCTTCCTAATAGTTTCCTTAAGGTATATTTAAACTGGAACTGTATCAAACAGTATGAACATTTTTAAGGGTCTTGATACGTAATGACATATTGCCTCTCTGCGTAGGGAAGCATTCATCTCATTTTATCATCATTGGCATTGGATATCTTTTAAGTGATAATTTAATAAGAAAAATATTGCATGAGTTCAATTTACTTTTTTTTGAATACTAGGTGACGTTGAGTCAATGTCTGTTTGTTAGTCCATTTTTAATGTGCCCAGTACTCTATTTTAACTTCTTTTTAGTTAGGCAAATGATAGATGAGTACCTCTCATAAAAGATTTATTATTTATTTATTATTTTTTTGAGACAGAGCCTTGCTCTGTTGCTCCCGCTAGAGTTTAGTGGCATCATCATAGCTCACTGCTGCCTCAAACCCCTGGGTTCAAGTGATCCTCCTGCCTCAGTCTCCTGAGTAGCTGAGACTGTAGGTACATGCCACCACTCCCAGCTAACTTTTTTTTTGGTAGAGATGGGGTCTCACTATGTTGCTCAGGTGGTCTCAAACTCCTTCAAACAATCCTTCTACCATAGCCTCCTGTAGCTGGGACTAAAGGGATATGCAACCATGTCCAGCTTCCCTTTTTGTTTTTAACTGGTATGTAGCATATCATATGTACCGTGGTTTAACCATGTGTTTATTAGCCAATTCTACTATTTAATTTATATATATGTGTGCATATATATATTTTTATTTAAGGGTTAGCATGTTTTTCTTACACATTTATGTTCTCTTTTATAATGATGAATCACTATTATTCCCTATACATGATTAAGAAATTGTGTAACCATGTGTGTGTATGTATTCATAAATAATCAATTTTAAAAAGGTTCTGGATAAAGCAAGATATCATATAACAATTAATGACTCAAATAAGGTTAGAGAAAAAGGGTCCTGTTTCTCATTTTTTAAATCATTTGTTAAAACTGATGCGATTATCAAACATATTTGTTCACTGACCTTTCAGAGTTTCGAACTGTACTTCTCAACTTAACAACACTTATGAGTACTTTTGAGTCACTGTGCTGAAAACCAGAGCAAAGGAAGCACTGTTACATTAAAGTAAAAAATGTAATAAAGAAATTCGTCTTAACAATATTTTGAATTACAGGAAAAAAACTCCTCTAATCCTGACCTGTGCCAATTTTATCCCCCAAAATAAATAAACCTAAAGTAAAATAAAAGAATTTCTTGGAGGAAATTATTTATTTTTCACCATCTTTGCTGAGGATTTCATTGAGATTTCAATATTCGTGTAGTGTTTCTATTCTTAGATAAGTCATATGGAAACATTAGTGCCCTCAGAAGAATATTTAAAAATATTCTATTTTTACTATATGTTGGCTCAGTATTTCTTTTCATAGAGATCAATACCTCATCCTTTGGATTTATGTGGTACCTGTCTCATTTGTGTGTGGGCATATTGTGTATACCCCACTACATTTGGAGCTCTCAGGGTTCATGCCTCACTGTGACTGTTTCTAGAACCTAACTCAACACTTGGTACCCAGTAACTGCACTCAGTGGATTGCTTAAATGAATTGCAATAATCACCCATTTAAAGAAATCAGTGAGCAGTCTATCCTGCAGCCATAGCAAGTTCAGGAAATCCAAACCTTATCCATGTAGCAATCAAAACAGATGGACTGCCTCACCTGAGGATAAAGTATAAAAGCTGCCTACCAAGTCATGAATTTGGGCAAGATTGTGGAGGCAATTTATAGACCAAAGTCCTTTAGCATTTTTAGAGCTTTAAAAAATAATTTGAGTCAGTACAAAGTTTAACTACAGTAAGTTCTCATTTGTTGATAGGTTCTTGGAAACTGCAACTTTTAAGTGAAATGATGTATAATGAAACTGATTTTACCCACAGGCTAATTGATATAAACCAGAGTTCAGTTCCTATGGAATAATTCTGGTCACAAAAACACCACCAAACTTCTAAATAAAGACCAAAACATTTCTAATATTAAGCATTGAAATAAATGTGAGCTATACATACATTTAAGAAAGACTAGTAAAAACAAGATAATTATTTACCCAGTTGTTCTAGTTCATGGTCTCAGATGGGGGAGCCCCTCTCAGCAACTCTCAGGGTACCAGGCAGGAACCAGGCCTGGCCAGGCCTCCATCCCATCGCAGAATGCACTCACAAATGCACCCACACTCATCCAGACCAGGGCCATGCAGACATGCCAGTGAACATAAGGGACGCATCTTTGGGATATAGGAGGAAACCAGAGTACCTAGAGAAAACCCACACATATGTAGGGGGAACCTGCAAACTCCACACAGCTGGTGACAGTGGCCTGGCTAGGGAATCATTTTTTTCTTTTCCCCATCAATGCTATAACAAAACAACATTATTCAAGGACCTGCTGTATACCCGTGAATGTAAATAATTCAGTCCCAAGCCAGAATTCGGTCTCACAACCGGAGTTGCAATCTTGGCTCTACTGCTTGCAAGCTGGTTATTGAAGTTTCCTCTTTGAATTTCAGTGTTTTTGTAAGATGAGAATAGTGCCTACCTTATCATGCTGTTGCTAGGATTAAGCCTATCTGGCATAGCTCAAGTGCTCAATAGGTGGAGATGGTGGGATTATAAGATAGTACACTCCCCCAAGTATGCCCTCAAGCATTAGGTAACTAGGGAAGGTCCTGTCTGCTGCCAGGGGAAAGAAGTTCGACCACTGAGTAGGATGAATGAATTCCACCCACTTTGTGGAGCAGGTGGTGGAGTGATCAGGAGCTTTGGAGTCATGCAGATCCTAGTTTGAATGGCATTGTAGGAACTCAAGAAGATTTTTGTCACCTGTGTAGTGCAGTGGCTAGCTCTTACCCCTGGCTCGGTATTGAGCATGCTAACAGACCTATGGAGCTAGGGCATGTTTGTGTAACAAACACTGGCATCATTGTTACTGAACAATGTGCTCTAAGTCCCTTTGAAATGAATAGGATCCTCTTGGAATATAAGGATTAGGGAATTTATAATGAAAAATCAGTATATAAGGTGTGGTACTTCCCCAAACAAATAGATTAGCTTGTTACTGTTAAGAAAAGTAAAAGTCGAACAAAGAGAATAAGATACAAAGAGGCAGTTTGTATGTGTATGTTGTTTTTAGAACATGAAGTAAACCCATCAGCACACGTTAGGACTGTTTCTTGCCTTCCGTTAGGTGGGTAACGAGAATCTTGACTGATAACAAGTTTGAGATCAACATACAGGTGATGGAGCTGACATAAACATTGCCCGCTGCAGCCAAATGAGATGACAGTTTTCTGAATACTGAAGTAGTTGTTGAAAATTCAGAAAACCTTTTACTTCAGTTATTTCTGGGATTCTCCTGTATAAAAGAACCATATCCAAATGGTTTTCCTGGAAGGTCCTGTTTTGAAGACCAACCTCTTTATGATACTTTCCTGCCCAATTTTCTGAGTTATATTTAGTACTTTTTAACATGAAGTAAGAAAAAGGTATTTAATGCTACATTTTCAGTGCTTCCCTTTCTAATATTTTTCCCCCAGAGGCATACTTTAATATTATGCTCACAGCTTTTTAGTAAAAATATAAGAAACCACACTGCTTTTGCATTTATTGTACAAACCATTGTTTAAAAAGATGATTCTGCTTCCTAGTACTTAGCGGGGAAACCCCTTCTATCTTTTTTCCTTTGATCAGAATTATGTGGCCTATCCCATTTCTCTTTTTGTCCTGTCAGAAATTTAGAAATAATTTTAAGGTTTGGTCACACCAACAACATTACCAAGTTAAACTGAAGTAATTTAATAAAATGAACAACTAATGATGGTGTCATAATTTTAGATAGACTATCCATTTGGCTGTGTCTTCTAGATTTTTGGATAGAAAATCACATATGGTTTTAATTGAAAGAAATGCTAAGGCCAAAAAATACTGATAAAGCTCTGCTAAAATATTCAAGTTGTATGTTACAGTGTGGCTGATCATTACTTAGAAACTTCTTATTTAAATAGTGTACATTAAGGCAGTGTGCAGCTTTTCAAGGGGCGGAATGATGATTGAGGAGCCTGGTGGTCATTTAGTAATATTTAGTATATAGATGGATTGTGCTTTTTTCTGCCTTAAAAAAAATCAGGAGGATTGGATAAGGAAATCACAAAGGACACTGGAGGAAAGAAAGCTCCTTTCTTACAGTGTAGGATTGAAATGTAAGCAGGGTTAGTCATTCTCTCCTCTGTGCCCCTGGGCATATGGTTTTACTTTGCCAAAAGCACTAATTGTATGGTACAGTATAGTAGTTATTTGTTTATAGTCTGTCTCTCCATTAAACTATAGTTGGCCCAGCCTTGTTCTTCTTAGTATCTGTTGTATCAAGCACAATGCTCCAATAAAATTTTTTATATATGATTCATTCTCATGAAATAAGTTAGAAGGCAATTTTTTAGGCCAGTAGGTATTTCAAAATATTGGCAAATATTTTGAATATTCAAAGGTGGTAGGCCGGGCGCGGTGGCTCACGCCTGTAATCCTAGCTCTCTGGGAGGCCGAGGCGGGCGGATCGCTCAAGGTCAGGAGTTCGAAACCACCCTGAGCAAGAGCGAGACCCTCTCTCTACTAATAATAGAAAGAAATTAATTGGACAACTAAAAATATATGTAAGAAATTAGCCGGGCATGGTGGTGCATGCCTGTAGTCCCAGCTACTTGGGAGGCTGAGGCAGAAGGATTGCTTGAGCCCAGGAGTTTGAGGTTGCTGTGAGCTAGGCTGATGCCACGGCACTCTACAGCCCGGGCAACAGAGTTAGACTCTGTATAAAAAAAAAAAAAAAAAAAAAAAACCAGGATACAAAATCTCAAGTGGCATGGCTACAAACTTCCTACCAGAATATGTTTAAAGACAGCTGCACGAAGCTCTATCGTGTTCACTCTGCATATGTTGGAAAGTTTTTCTCAGACTTAGATAGAGTCA
>CAUYRT010051352.1:0-30050 GCA_963574885.1 Lepilemur ruficaudatus
TACTTAGTTGGCCAATTAATTTGTTTCTATTATTAATAGAGACGGGGTCTCGCTCTTGCTCAGGCTGGTTTCGAACTCCTGACCTTGAGCAATCCACCCGCCTCGGCCTCCCAGAGTGCTAGGATTACAGGCGTGAGCCACTGCGCCCAGCCAAAAAAAAAAAAAAAAAAAAAGCATGTTTTTAAAAGCTGGAATACAGCTGATAGATTTGATAAAAGTGCTGTATCAGTATCAATTTATTGAAATTGATAACTGTGCTATGGTTATATAAAATAATATCCCTATTCTTAGGAAATGTTCACTGAAATTTAAAGGGGTAAAGGGCCGTGAGGTTTGTAACTTACTTTCAAATGATCCAGAAAAAAAATGTTTCCAAACAAAAAGCTTGAAAACAATACCTGAGGACTTATTCTGACTTAATTGCTTAGACAGGGGTCCAGATATTCTATTTCTTTTTAAAGCTTCCAAGATTAAGAACTACCTAGAGCACTGGTTCTCAAGGTATGGTTCTCAGACCAGTAGTATCAACATCACTTGGGAACTTATTCTACTGAATCAAAACCTCTGGGAGTGGGGCCCAGCAACCTGTGTTTTAAAATGCCCTCCAGGTGAATTCTGATGCCCACTCAAATCTGAAACCACTGACCTTGACTATGAGCTCCTAGATTCTCTATCTCTAGCTCCTATATTTCCCACAAAACCTAACAAAATGCTTTGTGCATACTCATATTTCAATAAATGCTGCTGGATTTGGTTTGACAATGGATGATAAGGCAGAAATAACCACTGAGGCATTTGTAAGGCAATAAACTATCCTAGAGGCCCCCGCTAACACATCACTTTGGGTTTATAAAGTGAACAGAAAACTTATTTTGAAAACAATAAAGGAAGTCAGATTACTCAGGAGGTTAGTAAAAGCACTACTGTCCCTAAAAGGGACATATCTGCTTATAGTTTGTTAAGTCACCACCAACTGAAAACATACAAAAATTTATGCAAGCCCTTAGACTAGCATTTAAAAATTAATTCTGTGGTTCTGGCAAGCATTGTACAATGATTAAAAAGCCACGCTGTGTATAATCATGCAAGATCTGCTTAGAGAAGACAGCATTCACGTAGCTGTGAGGTGGCCCAGATTTGATGAAGATGGCCAGATTTCAGAAGAACATCCTCTAGGAGACAAGACTCCTGCAATGAGAATGAACTAATCAATTTGCCTACTGAGTAGAAAATGAAACACATAAATCCATTTTTACGCAATTGTTTTCTATCCTGAGAAGTTAAACTGTTGAAGGTACTCTAGGATGTAGGATATCATCCTAGCCTTGCTGCCACATGCCTTTTCTAATTGGCACCCTGAAAGATTTCACAGGAAAAGGGTGTTACTTTGGTATTGTTGATTTAAAGGTTATCTAGTCACGGTGAGGCAGAGGAAAATTCCTCTTCAAAATTCCTTATTGAAAGCCCATGGAGTGCCTTAGCAATTAACAATTCCTATCACCTCTAGCTGTTCCCTATGTGAGAAGGCTCAGAACTCGCCTTACAAATTGCTCTTTTGAAGATCAAAGGGAAGCTGAATGTGTCTGTGTGTGCTCTCGATGAGATTGTAATTTAATGGAATTTTTAGAGAAGGCTTCACTGGCAGTGTTTGGATGACAGCCCCAGGGCGGAGGATTCAGGGGAGCTTGGCCACTCTTCCCTTTGGAGCATCTTCCCTGCCTTTAATTGGCACCTCATTAGAAATTAATGAAAATGACATCCTCTGTTCTTCCTGCTCTAGGCATTGAATGCTACAAAAAGGCCCATCACAATTCATAACACATTCAATTTATATAGCAATGGCTCTTAAGCATTATTTATGAGATGTGAATTTCTTGTCAGCAGTTAATAACCTGTACAGAATGGAAGGGGAATGGAAGAAAAGATTGCGAATATATATAAAAAAAGATTTTCTGCAGTGAAGAAGTGTTCTGTTTGAGTTCAAACTACCTTCCTGAGTCTTCACTTTCAGTAGTAAATTACTGTGTTTTCCCCCTCTAAAACCTTTCAGGGCAGTCAAATGTCTCTCCAACACTCCATGCATTCTCAAGGAAATAACTGTACAATTCACCCTTTCCTAGAGAGATCCAAGCAGATAGGCAAGAGAACACAAGAGTTATTTGTCAAAGGCAGCCCCAGATTTTTTTTAAGGCATGTTCCCATTGCTGTCCTTCATCTTTTGAAGTGTGGCAGTTGACTCAGTCATTTTTCTAGCATATAAGAAATGCTCTCAGTGGGCCAAATTGAACTCCTAGCCCTCTCTGGGAAGGCTACCATCTGGAAGGACTGCACAAAGCTCAAGGCTTTCTTCCCCAACAGAAAAGTCAAATCTCCCTATAAGTAGACTCTCAGAATTGGGCATAAGCCAAGGGACTACATGTTAGATGGTTTAAAAAGAATGCACATCTGTGACAAACCCAACAGGCACTTAGCAATCCAGCCTCCTGCCCATGAGGGTGAAGAGCATGGCAGAGTAATCGAACTTACCAGAGATCAGTCAAGTTTGCTTTATTTGGGGGAATGTGAAGTTATCTAACTTGCATTTCTGAGTTTTCTTCGGCTGGGTGCTAACAACTTAGGAAATTAGGTGGTTTGCATCAAAGTTGAAGGGTAAACTGGGAGACTTGGTTAGAAGACCTTTGGATCTCAGCACTAAATTGTGAAATCTTACTGCTTGCCTGACACGGAGAGGAAGCCTTAGCCACTGCCAGGGGGCAAGAGAGGAAATTTGACAGACCAATTGCTTGATCTACTATGGCAAATCCTGTGTAATACCCAGGATTCGTTACTTTCAAGAAGAAAACAAGAACAGAAAGTACAGGAAAATTCTACAATTCTAATTTAGGCACAACCAAAGGCCTGTTATAAAGCAACAGCCAAAATGGCCAGGAAGGCTCACAACAATGGTAATGGAACGAAGTGCTGAAACTCCCCAATAACTCACATGAAGACCTAAGCCAAGTGTTTCAAACCAAATCCAAATTTTACAGAATAAATCCTTTTAATATAGGGACTTTTTTTTTTTCTGTGGCGTTTGGATTCGGTCAAGAGTTGCGCTTGGGAATCTGGAGGGCCACATGTGGCCTTGAGGCCACAGGTTCCCCACCCCTGTGTGGGATGAAGTTGATTAGTCATCAGACTTCAGAGTTTCTCTGGCTAACCACAGTATCCCTCCCTGCTCTATCTCACCAAGAATTTAAAATTACCTGGCAGGATTGATCAAAACAGCCCAAGAATAAGGTTCTGGATTTACCTGGGCCATACCACATGCATGAACACAACTGAAGTCTGGAAAACTCTGCTGACAGCCTTTGCTCCCACCACTTCCCTTAACCCTCTTCACGTTTCCCACAAGCATTTAATAGCGTAACTAAAATGCCTTTAAAAAAAAAAAGTAAAACTTTTCTGGTGACACCTGGACTCCCCGTGCTGGTTCCTCTCTCTGCAGTTGAATATACACTTCTAATTTTGTGGAGGACATACACACCAGAGTGTATAACAGACAGAAATCTGGTCATGACAGGAACAACAGTTCCAACTTAGTTTCCATGAGACACTAGTACACTCTTTCTTCCTCCTTATTTCCCAAAGCGCAGATAATTGAGGAACAGGAGCAGCAAAGGTCGCCTTTTCAGAAAACAGAGAACTTCCAGTGACTGGGATTTTATAACTGCTGAGTGAACTATTTAGTCCTGGCTGCCAGCAATAGTACTTGTAGGACATCTCCAGCTATGCTAGAAGTGAAAGGGAGCTTCTAAAGGGTACTTCTCAGGACAAAAGACAGGATTCTCAGAGGCTAAAGGCAGGTGTCAAAGTCTGCCTGATAACATCTCTGTTCCCTAGAACAACTTTATAATATTATGTTTTAAAATCAGGAAATAAAAACAAAGATAGAAAACTGTAAATCAGCCTAAAATAATGCAGCTATACAATTTTGTTCTTATGTTGATATATGTGGCCAAGAGGAGAGAAAGCATTGGCCTGAGTTTTGTTCCACTCTGGGTAGGCATAACATTTCAAAACATACATCCCACCACTGTGCTACAATTCTAAGAGGTGGTATTACACTAACGGATACAGAAGGAAAGGTTAAAGTTATTTCCAAACATCAACTGACTGAATGAATTAAGGTTCAAAGAAAACAATTTTCTAATCAAACCTTTATTTAAAAGAGATATGGAGGAGAAATACTCCATTTATCATGAATAGTAAAAAGCTCATCCAAAATTAATTTAATATCTAAATTTTATGGTGCATAGTCCATAATTTTGCTAGTTTGGTAACTTTCTAAAGTCATGAATGAGAAGGAACCAGAGTAGTAAATGGTGGGGAGCAGTTACTGAAAGTAGTAAGCAGTGACAATGTAACACTAACGAAATACGTGTGACAGGAGTTGGGGATGTTTTTGTCTTTTTTGTATGTGTAAGAAGAAGTGATGGGTGTTCAGAAGCAAGAATTCTGTGCTCCTGATTTCTCAAGCTCCAAACCTATAGCACGCAGTACTACAGCAAACCTATCTACAATACTCAAGAGAAGAATGAAGGACTTCAGCCACTTAATTTCCAAAGCTGGGCCAGGGTGTTAGGGACACAGTCTCCATCATGCCATTGGAGGACATGCTTACCGCAGCGACATGATCCCAATTCCTGCTGCACCAGCTCCAGTTTGGTTTGGCACTGGAAGCACCGACGTCGACTCTTCTGTTTAGATCGGCTGGTTTCCTCGGACCGTTCAGTATTCTCCAGTAGTCGTGGCCGTTTTACTGGCGAAGCCTCATTCTCAGACTGTGAATCTGACCGAAACAACACATTAGGGGATAGGGATTAGAGTACTAACTAATGTACTGCCAGGCATTCTTCTGACCAGGCTACTGTCCTTGTCTGGGAAGGAACTGGACCTGTGTGAGCAAGGGAGCCGGTTCTGACTTGTTTGGTTTATACTGCACAAACTGTGACAGGCATGTACCTTTACTGTTGACTTCTAACAAGCTGGGCTTGAGCTGGAGAGGAGGATTGGGGTGGCTCAAAAAAAAAAACAAAAAAAAAACCAGTTCTACACTGTTTTAAAAAAATAGCTAAGTTTTCATAAGGAGACCATTCCAGCTAGAAATGAGATCCTGTCTTTGTCTGTACCCCCTCATTGGGCCCTAGATGTTTACTCCTTGTAGTGGTCATTTACCTCTTCTTGGGTATTTGCTTATTCTCGAGTAGACTGCAATTCTTTAGAGAATGGAACATATCTAATGCATCTTTTTATCACAATGCTTTCAGAATTCCATACCCAAAGCCATTGTTTGATGGGTGATCCATAATCTTTTCCAGTAATATTACTCACATTTCTTCTCCTAAACACTCAAGAATGAGGTTTTAATACTGAAAATTAGTCCAACTTTGTTCAGAGTGAAGGGTCCCCCTGAGTGTTCACAAGCAAGCTGTCCCAAGGCCCCAATGTGGGGTGGTACAGAGGCAGCACCTGGCACCACAACCCTTGCAGTGGTGACAAAATGGCAGGTGGAAGGCGGTGAACTCTATGACAAATTATCTTATATAACTTCAAAAAAGTAATTAAAATGCAATAAAGTTCACATCACAGCCAGGTTGTAAATGACTCTTGCCTTCCAGAACAGGGCAGCACTCAGGGGCTCTATACTCCTGGATTAGCTGCCACTACATGCTGAGGATGTAACTCTTGCCAAGGTTCCAAAGGCTCTAGAAGGGAGTCTCCTAAATGGTCGTCTTCAAAATTATCCAGATCCTACCACTTCTCATCCCTCTGCCACCCCTACCCCTGGTCTAAGCCATCACCATTTCTTCCAGGCTAGTATAAGAGCCCCTTAACTCATCTCTCTACTCACCACCTTTCCCCTGTAGTCTATGCTCCAAATAGCAGCCAGATGATCCCATTAAAAATCAAGTTAGAATTATGTTATTTCCCTGCTCAAAATCCTCTAACAGCTCCCATTCTCAGAGTAAGAGTCCCAATACTTACTATGACCTTCAGTGCCCCACATGATTTGTCCTCCCCTTACTTCCTGCTGCTTTCTCCCTTTGCTCCATCTATACCAGTCTCCTTATTATCTCCTAACTCCGGGCCTTTGGACCTTCTGCTCCGTGTGTCTAGAACACTCTTCATCCAGATCTACATGGGATCCTCATCTCTTTTAAATCTTTGCTCCAAAGTCACATTTTCTTTTGTTTTTTCAGTTTTATTTTACATGGTCACATTTTCAATGGTTTCTTCTTTGATCATTCTATCTAGACCACCCAATCCCTCGTCCCTAGCACTTCTCTCTTTTCTTGCTTTATATTCTTCCACAGCACTTATACATAACATTATCACCTAGAAGAATGCAAACGTCAAGAGGGCAGGAAATTTCACCATGCCCTCTGTGTCTATCGCTCAATAAATTTCTTGAATGAATGAATCTTCTCCTAGGCAGTCCTGATTTTCTATTTAAAGTGGCTCTAGTGAGAAGCCACAGCCTGTAGCATGTATTTTAGTGAAGGCTGTCTGTGTGCCTTTCCCCAGCCTCCCTGTGCATGAGGAAGATGCTGCACTTCACCCACCACCGCCCACCCACGCCAACAGTGATGATGGTTTGCTCATAGTCCGCCAGCCCCACTGCACTGCACACTGGCATACAGAGGCCTCGCACCATTCTTAGCAATTGTAAACTTCATTTTTCATCTCATTTAATTCCTGTAGTCCTACATGACATTTTCCCCCAATACAAACTAAATAAGGCCTTTGATGAAAACAACTGAAACCAAGTTTAGCCTATTTCCTAGCTCAGCTGAGCAAAGTTGTCCAAACGCAGTATGTGTGGTGACTGAGGCAGCCACAGACACAGCAGGTCCCCTCTTCCTTTTTCTACAAGAGCAACAAGCAACAATCTAAATGTAAATCATTACAAAGCAGCCAGCCAAAAGGAATTCACCTTGTATGAGCCACACTGCTCTGGGAGGGTGTAATTTTACACAAACCAGCAATGGCACTATTTGTATTAATAACCCTGTTTAGACATACCTTTTTTTTTTTTTTTTGCAACAAAAGAAAATTCTAGAGTAAAAGTCATAACAAAAAAAAATGATGCTTGTTCTGAGACAAGGTCCTAAATTTGAAACATCCTTAGAAGAAGCTATCCCCCAGGGCTGAGTGTCAACACAAGAAAGGGAGGCAGTTGAGGCCTTTTCATCATTAATGTGGTTAAACTCTGGAGGGCTTTGGCATGGTGCCAGCACACCTCTGCTGTAAAAGAGGACCACGCATACTCTGAGCTTCTTTCATTCACACCTCTGATAGAATTGTGTCTGGAAATGCAGAGTTCACATTCAAAGCTCCTTCCACATGAATCTGTCCCAAACTATCAAATGTTCTATCTACCTGCGAAGCACCTGCCTCCATTTCTAAAGCAAACCTTTGCTGCAAGGAGAAGACAATTTAATTTCAATGTGGCAATAGAGCTGGAAAAAGAGAAAAAAGAAGAATTTCAGTATAACAATGCTATTCATAGGCTATTTTTAAATAAGCAAGGGAGTGATATGTGAAGAAAATACTTTTTAATGTACAATTCCTATGATTGGGGAAATGGAATTCATATTTATGTTACCATAATTGGTCATCAATTATCCCCATGAGGGCACCCCCAAAAGTCAGGAGGCCTGTCCAGTCCTGACTTCTTTTCCTCTTAATTTCCACCTTATCTGACCAACAAGCATTCAATAACAACACTAAGGAATAAGTCTACATGGACCTGTGATGAAATATTCCTTTAATCATTCCACATTAATATTAAGACCACTGAGTTGTTTGTTTTGGTAGGCTAGGCATGGGATATTCCTGAATAATGGATCCTAAGAGAGGTTTCTAATGCTGCCACAGCGTCTGGCTATACTGCATTGGCCATCCTAAAAGAACACCATTGAGCCCGAGTCAGTCCTCTGAGAGTCAATGTCCTAGCATCCATGTATAGAAAGTCTGAGCCACAGGAAGCAGTCCTCGATGATTCTAAACCAAGACAGATAAAATGTCTGAAACAGTGTGTTATTTTTCAGAAAGAACTATTCTTAGACATTAAGAAATCCACAACTTTTAAGCTCTGAAATATTCCCATTTACCCTTCCCTCAGTTGATATTCTATTAGATGCCCTCTAATGGTCCCTACCACAAAGAAAGAGAGGGGAAATAAGCTCCCCAAACTGCTTACCATCCTCCACATGCTGCCTTCCACCAGGAAGTTGACTGTGTTATATATAATTTCTTGGAGAAGCAAGCCATTCTTTGGCATTTTCTCACAAGTCAACTTGGTGTTTTAACTAGAAGCTAATGAAATAAATAACAGTCCATAGGATCATCATCGTCAGCACAAGAAATTTGTATTTCCTCTGCTAATTACCTAATGAAACCTTGTGCCATAAGGTGAGTTGCCTAAATAAGAGAAACATGTCCAGGGCAAGGATTCTAATTATATGATAATGAACTAAACAATTCAACTATTCAAATTATAAGTTTTATGTCAATTAGAAAAAGATTATCAGGAAAAAAAAAAGATCCAAACATCATTAAAATTAAAGGAACCATCTACTTTCCATAATGAATAAACTTTGATTATTCATTTTTTGCTCACAAGTATCATTCTTGTTACCTTGACGCATTTTCAGTTTCCTGAACAATGACAGAAAACACCTAATAGTCTACTTGCACACTCTGAACTAGGGCAGTAAGGGTTAAATATGGAGAGAAAGGTGAACAGAAATAACTCTTACATGCAGTTCTGTCAGAAGAACTGAGTCCTTGCAAGGAGCATGCTCATTAGCAGCAGGAGGAGCTGCCATGGCAAAGCCAGAAACTGCTCCCACCCCAGGAGGTAAGAGTGACTTCTAATTAAGGTCCTTCATAAAGGGCCAACAAAGCAGATTTTTTCCAGTATGCCTTTTCTTAAGAACATAATCTAGTCTGGATATACCCACGCAGAGCTGTCACACTCCCACGCCAGGTTCACAGCTCTTGGTACTCACCCGATCCCCCTCCTCTTTCTCTGCCAATGTTTAACAGAATAAGAAAGATAGTGCATTGGATCTTCTAGTCCAGCAGTCCCCGACCTGTTTCGCACAAGGGATGGGCTCCATGGAAGACACCTTTTCCACAGGGGGCAGGGTGGACGTGGCGATGGGGAGCACCCCCTGCTATACGACCCAGTTCCTAAGTTTCATGGAAGACAATTTTTCCACAGCGTGTGGGGATGGGGAGGAGGAGGAGGTGGCCAGAGCTCAGGTGGTGACAGCCCAGTTCCTAACAGGCCACTGACGGGTACCCTGTTGGGGACCGCAGTTCTAGTCAAAGAAAAGTCTGATCACAAATCATAATGTGATTAAATAAGGAAGGAGTATCTTAAGAAAAAGTATCTTGCCTATTAGCTTTCTTGGTTTGAATGTAACCACTGCTTAATTTGCGAAAGAGAAACAAGTACTATATAGTTGCCCCTCAGTATCCTCAGGGAATTAGTTCCAAGGTCCCCCCACAGATACCAAGGATGCTCAAGTCCCTTATATAAAGTGGCATAATATTTGCATATGACCTAAGCACATCATCCTGTATACAGCTGACCCTTGAACAACATGGGGGCTTGGGGTACTGACCCCTTGCACAGTCAAAAATTTGCGTATATTAAATAACTTTTGCCTGCCCCCAAACCAAACTACTACAAACAGCTTACTGTTGACTGGAAGCCTTATGGGTAACATAAACAGCCCACAGACCCATTTTGTATGTTATCTGTAATATATACCGTATTCTTACAATAAAGTAAAACAGAGAAAAATATATATATATATTTTGAGACAGAGTCTCACTCTGTTGCCTGGGCTAGAGTGCCGTGGCGTCAGCCTAGCTCACAGCAACCTCAAACTCCTGGGCTCAAGCAATCCTTCTGCCTCAGTCTCCCAAGTAGCTGGGACTACAGGCATACGCCACCATGCCGGCTAATTATATATATATTTTTAGTTGGCCAATTAATTTCTTTCTATTTTTAGTAGAGACAGGGTCTCGCTCTTGCTCAGACTGGTTTGGAACTCCTGACCTTGAGCCATCCGTCCGCCTCGGCCTCCCAGAGTGCTAGGATTACAGGCGTGAGCCACTGCGCCTGGCCCAGAGAAAAAATATTGAGAAAATCACAAGGAAGAGAAAATATATTAACTATTCATTAAGTGGAAGTGGATCAGCATCATAAAGACCTTCATCCTTGTCTTCATGTTGAGTAGGCTGAGGAGGAGGAGGAGGAAAGGGAGGGTTTGGTCTTGCTATCTTAGGGGTCGCAGAGGTGGAGGAAAATCTAAGTAGACCCACACGGTTCAACCCCAGGCTGTTCAAAGGTCAACTGTACCTTAAATCACCTCTAGATTATAACACCTAACACTAAGTCAATGTTATATAAATAGTGATGTTATACTGTATTGTTTAGGGAATAATGACAAGAAAGTCTGTACATGGTCAGTACAGATGCAACCATTCATTTTTTTCCCCCAAATATCTTCAATCCATGGATGTGGAACCCACGGATATGGAAGGCTGACTGTACAGTGATTTTAAAAACATATAATCTGAAGAGAGGAATTCTTCTAATTGTACTTTCCTAGCCCTAGCTGATGGCAGAAAGTAGTGGTAAGACTTTCAATTTTGAAACTGTTTTTCAACTGGAAAGATTGACTGGAGACAACAAACAGAGCTCCTTCCTTTAAAATTCTGTTTTGTCTCTGACAGAAATTCATATTTGTTCCTTACTGTCACTGTTCTTGTCTTTATTACTCATGTTCTCTCCCGAAAATTTCCAAATAAATTGTGTCAGGCCTGTCAGTGTTGAATCCCAATCTCTCTTAATCTCTTATCACTGTGCAGCTGGCGGCCTGCACACACCCCAGGCTGCGAACCACGGCTGTGGCATTCTGACATCTCAGGTGGGCTCTCAGACCTCTGCACAAGCCAACACTCACAGTACAGGAGAACAGGAGAAGGGAAGTGGCAACAAAGAGAAGAAAGCCTTCTCCTATTCCCTTCACCCACACCTTTTCTTAGTCTATGAAAGAAAGATGAATCTGTTTAATCTCAGGCTCTATGACAGCTTTTGAGGTGCTCAATCAGTTTTTTTAGAACCTATCACAGTCTCTTGACAGATTGACATTTATGATTCCAACAGCCATGTGCAAACATCAGTATGAGCAATAATTAATGAACCCTCACACATCACTGCTGTCTCTCCTTCCATTTGAAAGGAGCTTAAGCTGTTAAACCTCTGTCCATGAAAAATACCACTCTCTCACTGGAAAAACTGATAAAAAGAGGCTTGAAAAAACCTATTTTACAGGTAACTTCTCTCTGTGTTTCTCCTCATGCTTCACTTTCAGAGTATACATAAGGATTAGAGCCAACCTCTTCTGGCATTTTACTCTGTGTGCCATGAAAGACTTTAGGAGAGAAAACTCCCCCATTACTCATTAAAAATTTTTACCCTACTTCGTTTGACTAGGATTTTCCCTTCCTAGTCAAACGAAGGAAGGCATTCGTTTGAATGCCTAGTAAATGCCTAGTAAAATCCTAGGCATTTTACTCTGTGTGCCATGAAAGACTTTAGGAGAGAAAACTCCCCCATTACTCATTAAAAATTTTTACCCTACTTCGTTTGACTAGGATTTTCCCTTCCTTTCTCATCTTCCTAACGGCCCTAGAATAATTTTGGATTAACATGCCTGTTGAAAAGCCATTCCATGGACAGAGAATGAGGTTCAACAGGTTGATTATTAAAATTTTGTGGAGAATACCATCATCTTCACTTAATATGGAGATGAATCTAGCTTGAAATACACTTGAAGATGCCATGTCCTGGATCATAACCATTTTAAAAGTCAGTTGCTTACAAACTACTTAGGGCAGTGTAATTCCTAAGCATTAATCCCTCCCTCCTGCTGGGAACACAAGATTGGGAGATCTGGAGTGGCCGATCAGCAGGGCCGACTATCTTGGGAGTCTCCGTCCTTTACAGAATGCTCAAGAAACGTAAGGTATCAGAAATCTTCCTGGGGCTAATCATTACCATCTATCTGATTTTGGTCCTCGCCAGCAATGCAGAAGCTGCTTCTGAAGTGACTCTTTCGGCTGGAAGACAGCATAAAGAGCAGCAGAACACGCAGAAGTTGGGAGTAATGATAATCTGTGCCATTCAGGAGATAAGTACCCACATACCCTAAAGGCATGGTCTAGTTCTAATTTGTTTTTAAATTGTTTTTCTTGCTGTGTTGCCCGGGCTGGTCTTGAATTCCTGGTCTCAAGCGATCCTCTTTCCTTGGCCTCCTAAAGTGTTGGAATTACAGGTGTGAGCCACCACTGCCTGGACCAAAGGCATATTTTAAAGACTGGGATTAGATATCTCACTTCCTCACAACCCACCCTCCCCTCCAATTCCTGGTACACAAGAACCTGGAAGCTTATTTTGGTGGTCCACACCTTGATACAAGAAACAAGGGATTATGAATTCATCAAAAGATCAAGTAGGAGAAGCTAACAGGCCATGGGGAGAAAGGTATTCATCAAATAAAACAATCTTAAATAAAAGTCATGGCACCAGAGTCCAACAGTTATAAAGAACAGAGTTTTCCCTTCAACTTTTCTTTCTAACCTGTATGCCTTCTATTTCTTTTTTTTTGCCTGTTGTGCAGGCTAATCTTTCTAGTATATGCGGAATAAGAGCATTGAGAGAGGACACCCTTGTCTTGTTCTCAGCCTTAGGAGGAAAGCAGTCAGTCTTTACTCAACCTTTTATTTTAAAAAATTTCTAACACATAGCAAAGTTGAAAGAATAATACAGTAATCACCTGTGTACACTCAACTCAGATTCAACAATTGTTAACATTTTGTCATATAGCATAAACTCTCCCTTTCATATTTATACTTTTCCTTCCCTGAACCACCTGAAAATAAGTTGTAAACATCAAAATACTTCATCATGGAATACATACACATCTACTAATGAGGGCATACCCTTACATGGCAAAATTATCACACCTAAGAATAATGCCCCAATATCATCTAATATTCAGGCCATATTCAAATTATCCTCATTGTTCTCGAAGGCATGTCCAATCAAGTTTCATGTATTACATTCAGCTCTTATGTCTCTCTAAGTCTCTTTTAATCTAGAACAGTATGTTCTTCAAACTGTGCATTCATTCAAATAACACAGACTTTCTGAACATTTTTTCTGTGGAATATGCCACATCCTGGATTCCTTCCTTCTTTTGTTCTTTTTCTGTCTTTTTCCTTTCCTATCTATCTACTGATCTATCAGTCAATCTGTGGCATCACTGAACTTTTTTTTTTTTTTAGACAGAGTCTCACTCTGTTGCGCAGGTTAGAGTGCCATGGCGTCAGCCTAGCTCACTGCAACCTCAAACTCCTGGGCTCAAGCAATCCTCCTGCCTCAGCCTCCCGAGTAGCTGGGACTACAGGCATGCACCACCATGCCCGGCTAATTTTTTCTATATATTTTTAGTTGGTCAATTAATTTCTTTCTATTTTTAGTAGAGACGGAGTCTCACTCTTGCTCAAGCTGGTTTCGAACTCCTGACCTTGAGTGAGCCACCCGCCTCGGCCTCCCAGAATGCTAGGATTACAGGCGTGAGCCACCGCGCTCGGCTTCATTTAACTTTTAAGAAAGATTTTTAATTGTATACCTCCTCTGTTATATATGCAGAACCAGAAATGTAAAACCTTCAGCAGACACCTAACAAGCCCACACACATGGTTGGAGGGTTGGCACAAGTAAAGGGAGGTACTGTGGAATCAGCCCCGTTTCTATTGCACTGTGGCAGTGGGGGGAAACATGCTCTTTCTCCAGCTGCCTCCACTGTACCTCTGCTACATACTGGATATCAGGATATGGCTCACCTGTGCCTTGGCAAGGAGTGGATGCTTAAGCAAACGTTAGGAGATGAGCTAGTTACTAGTGCTCTCAACCATGATTTTAGTCTGATGGCATTCCCTGTGACTGAAATTTATCCCAGAAAGCCACACAAATCATTCCTCCAATTATCTCCTTTCCAATGGCCTCCTGGCCTTTTTCTGATTGCCCTTCCCCTCCCTACTGACTCTACCCTGTTGTTAATGGTTCCTATAATGCATCTCTTCATAGCTGTATCACTCAACTTTCTAAAATGCTTCCTTATTTTAAACCTAAGAAAAAATTTCACCAGATTAAAAAACAAAAGCTAAGGAAAGTTCATTTGTAAAAATAACCACAATCTCATTTAGTGCAATAATATTCCCAGTTTATTTAATCTGTTTAATTTATATAGGACTCTAGATTAATGGCCACTCTATTTAGGGCCATGGGGAGTCAGTATTTCTCAGCACCTGCTGTGTGCTAGGCACTGGGCTCTGAACTGGCAAATCACAATGGTATGGCAGTGATCTCTCCCCTCAAGGAGGCCACAATCCAGAAGGAAAGATGTATAAACCAATAAACCTAGAGTATAGTAAATGGTATATTAATATATGAATGGAGTGCTATGAACACAAAAAGTGGAAGTGATAAAACCCAGGGGGAGGGACGATTAAGCAGTAGATGAAGGAAAGGTCAGAAAACGTACCTCCTGAATTTAAGAACTATATTTTATATATGCAGACAGATGATTTCCAGCTCATACTTGTCATCCCTGCATTCTTTTCTATGAGGCCTGCCTTTCAGGATATAATCTGTATGTAAGTTGTTGCTCATCTACCTTCTTCTCTTTACCCCAAATCATCAACTAAATAGACCATTTCACAGTCTAGGGAGCAGAGGCAATTGGAGAATGCCAGTTTGGTGGGCTTTTAGGGAAATAAAGCTGTTGTTTATCTTTCCCCCTCTTTGACCCCACCTAGTTCAATTTTTCCCTGGGGGCTCATGAACATCTCACTAAAATGTGAATGGTCAGCTCACAGTTTTCCTTCCATGTTTATTTACCTTGATATTGGTCTATCTGCTCAGACACACACATGGCTTTTATTGTCAATTTTTCTCTATCAGGAATCCTCCAAGCTCATTTTCTTTTTATTATTAAATGTTTTATTTTGAGATGATCATTGGTTCTCATGTAGTTATAAGAAGTAATACAGAGAGATCCCATTTACCCTTCACACAGTTTTCCCCAATGGCAACATCTCACAGAACTCTAGGGCAGCATCACAGCCAGGATATTGATATAGATACCATCAAGACATGCAACACCTCCATCACCACCAGGATCCCTCATACTGCCCTTTTATAGCCATGCTTACTTCTCGCCCTTCCCCCTTGGTCCCTGGAACCCCCAATCTATGCTCCATTTCTATAATTTTGTCATTTCAAGAATGTCATCTATATGGACATATAAATGGAATCATACAGTATATAACCTTTTGTCCAAGCTCATTTTTAAGGCCACTCATCATAGCAGGTGGATATGACAAGCGATTCCTTAAGTTAAGCTTCCATAATAATTGCAATAATGAACACTAACACAAAGCACTTATTCTTACCAGTACTTTCTAAGTGCTTCTACATATATCAACTCACTTTGGTTTTATAATAAGGCTATGAGGTAGGTACTATTATATTATTACCTGCATTTCACAGATGAGGAAACTGAGACACAGGTTAAGCAAACTGCCCAATGTCACATACATAGCTAGTAAGTAGAAGAGTTGGGATTTGAACACAGACAGCCTAGTCTCAAGTCTTTGCTTTTAACCACCATACTATCCTGCCTCCAATAGTTGTTACATTTTAAGATTCTAATTCTGCTCTCCGATGAGAGTACCTTACCATGAAGACAAGTTTGTATTACCTTCTATCTATGTATACAAAGACCCAGCTGTCTCTGGGATGAGGGTGAGGACAGATCTTGGGCCAAATAGGAGAATGAAAACAAGCTCCTCTCTCCATTCCACATAGACTCCTCTTCTCTAAATGACTGTCAATTTCTCTAGGACACATCTCTGTTGAATAATTCTACTTGTCCTTTGCTCTTAGAATATAAGATAATTTCTCAAACCACTTTCTTTCCACTCCTCCAATCCTCTGGATTCTGTGGATTGTAGTCACAGTATTCAATTTATATAAAACCAGCTTTATTCTTTCTTTTTTGATGTGCTTTGTTCCATCTGTCATATCTTAGACTTAATATTGGATGTAGACACTCACATGTTATTTTTTAAAACTCCATCCACAAAAGCTTCTTTACTGATTATTTGTAGGATGACACAGAACAAATTTTTCCAATAGCACAGGAAAAGCCAGATACTTCCATTTGAAATTTAATTTCTCTTAATAACCAGATAAGGCAAAACAGGTCTTCTTGGCTTTATATGGGCCCCACAAGCAGAAGTTAAAGCTTTCTCTTCTTAACCACTCTCATAGCCTCCCAAAGCTCAGCCACCAGGTCTCATATACCCTCCTCTGTGCCTTTTTTGTAAAGATACCTCATATATTAGGGTATAACAGACCTGGTAGATGAGCTGTGGGAGGCTATGAGGGTGGTTAAGAAGAGGAAAATGCTGGGTTCATTTGAAAAAACTGCAGCTACTATCCCTGTTTCTTAAATGCCACTTCCACTGCACTAATTAATGAAAGGGCATCACCAGGAGCTAAATTCCACAAAGAGGTGGCTAGTCAGCAGAACCTGTCAAGCCAGCAATACAGTAATCATCCTATGTGGTTGATACTGGGCCCAACATCACTTCTTTGTTTTAGCTTCTTCATTAGCAAGCTATCTCCTGCCCGCTCAACTAAACCATATTACTTTTTCCCATAGATCACAACTAATGAATTACCCTCAATAGATAACCTCTCCCTTTAATAACATGTTTGGGTATTTTAGAGTTCAGTAACATTACAATGCATTGATTTTTTAAAATACTACATTTATAGCATCAGTACAGCACAGAATAAGTTAGCACTACTAAGGTAAAACAAAACAGATAGAAAAGCAAGATTAAGAAACCTAGAGAAAGACCTACTTCGCAAAGTCCACATGCCGAAATCCTGTAATTTCTGTTCCTTGACCACAATGAATCTATGATGAGAGTTCAAACACTCTTACAATAAGACTAGCTTTAAACTTCTGTTCTACCATCTTTTCCAGTATTACCAGAAAAGATCAGTCAAGACGTATTTTCATCTATCTAAACTAAGAAATTTGAGAGGTCCATAAAGTAGCTATATATCCAGATTTATTTTTATATACAGTAAGTCTTTACTTAATGTTGTCAACAGGTTCTTAGAAACTGCAACCTTCAGGGAAACATACAGCAGGTCATCAATTGAGGTCATTTTGGTGTAAAGCTGATGAGAAAAAAATTGGTTTTGTCATACATTTGTTTCACTTATAGTCGCTGTTTCCAAGAGTCTGTTGATGACCTTGAGTGAGGACTTACGGCACTGTGTATAAAATGGGAATACTGTTTTCATTCTCTTGGAACACTCATATAGAAGTTAAACTTCCTAAAAATATGGAACCAGTCTTCCATGTACTCTGTAGTTACATAAAGCCAAGGGGTTTTCAAATTATGCCTTGTAAAATTATATAATTGTTTTGAGCAGCTGGGTAATATCTGTTACTATGGCCACTTCCTCCTACTGTTGACTTATATTTGAAGAGGCCTGGAGGGGAGGGACAGGCCAGATAATGTTGTACCCCAATGTCTTGGTTTCCAAAGTATGGATGACTTGCCCAGGGGTTAACTTGATCTGGTACTGGGTCCTTTGCCAAGAGGACTGAAAACAGGTGTCCTTTATAAAGAAACACTGAGTATAGGGGTGGGGAAAAAGGGAAAGATAAATGAGATACTAATTCAAGCAAATTTTCTGAATTTTTGTTAAAAGCACACATATAGACAAAAAGTCAAACATTTTCATGCAAATCATCTCACCCCTATGAAGTTTAACTGTCCTCCTCGTGGATGTTTTTAATCTTCCAATTGTTTTGCCTGACTTATAATGTAAAATTCTAGGGTTAGGGCAGAATCAGCTATGTATGTTTAGTACTCCAGTAGTGCCCAACAAGATGATGATGATGATGATGATGGAGGAAGAGGAGGAAGGAAGGAAAAATATCTCTATAACAGGACAAGTTCCTAATGATGGTAATCTTGCAATAGGAGACTATCATCATCCTGTGGGATGTACTCCAGGTTTAATGTTTCACCATTTATATTTTGCTGTTTTAAAAAAATCAGCTTGAATGCATAACTGAGTAGATGCTAAAATTAAATAGCTGATTTGTTTTTAAACTATTTTTGTTTCTAATTTAGCATCAGCTTAATTCAGCTCCTTTCCCTATCTATCATTTAGTTTCTTCCACCCCAAATCTAATCCTTTGACTCATTACTGTCTAGGCAAATCCTTAAGCTTATAAAAAAAATAACTTCTGTGCCTCATTTTAACTCCTTCTTATTTGAGGCTAAATGAACCTAAAGTTAAATGTCTTCTAGTATATTATGACACAGAGTGCCCAGAGAAAGTGTTACCTTTTCTTCCCCCTGAATGAATGTATCAAGTATTCCTTACTCCGGGATGTGTCAGCGCTGATGCAGGCACTACCAAGTGTGTAGAGGGTTGGGGAGTGCTGCAGAAAGTTGCCTTAAGAAAATGGTTTATAAAGGAAAGAGAAATAACCTTATTTGTAAAACGAGCAGCTGAAAAATCAGAGGCAAAAAATTCTGTATAAAAACTATCAACACGAAAATTGTCTTTAGTCCATATTTGAACCATGAGAGAAGCAAGTGCCTAACATTTTAACCTCAATTCAATTTTGCTCAACTCTCTTTGCTGAAACAATCATTATATCAAGATATCCTATGAACACTATGAACAACAGGACTAAAAATAAGCTATATGTTAATGCTAAGTTCCCAGTTTTGACAACTGTACTATGGCTATGTAGGGTAAATCCTTGATTTTAAGAATAGCACAGTGAAGTTTACTACAAAATAGTATCAAGTCCGCAACTTACTCAAATGATTAGGGATGTGGATATAATACACACACACGTACATAGAGAGAAAGCAATAAGGCCAATGTGGTAAAATGTTCACATTAGGGAATCTGAGTAGGGTGGTATTTGAGAATTTTAGGTAATATTCCTATAACTTCTGAAGTCTGAAATTATGTTACAAAAGAAAAAAAGAAAACCTCACAATTATATTCCAGAGTAGTTGTACTTAGAGGTGAATGGCTGCAAGTGTCTGCTGAATTCCTTCCCAGAAATGTTGACACTACTCAGGTCTGATAAGAAAGTACATGACAAAATGGTTGTAGCAGGTAATCAACAGTAAGGTCAAAGCTTGTGCTTTGCCAGGTTTGTAGTATACTTACCTGGCAAAGCACTTTTAATCATTAAAGTAAACTTACCTGTAAGTATACTTTAATGATTACTCACAGACTTTTCATGTCATCTCTTAGTTTATACTTCCTCCAACCCGAATAAGGACCCATTTCTAATTGTATCAATTACTGCAACTGCTGTTCCAGGAAGGATGATGAACAAAACCTTAAGATGTGATTTTAATCTTCTAGAAATGGAGTTATCAACAGGATGCCAAAGAAGAAGTGGAGCTGAATCTTGTCAGTTACAGGAACTGTCAGTTAATGCCAAGCTGCAAACAAATTCTGCCACAGCTAACATCTCCCATTCAAAACTACACAAGTTTACTTCCCCCATTCAGCTTTCTTTTAAAAGCCATCCTGCATATTTGGACATATAACTCGAGCATTGGAGAAGAGTATTTCAACTTTCTCTAGGAAAAAAGCAGCAGCACCCAGTACATTTTTTCAAACAAATATGTATGTTCCTTGGCCCATATTCAAGGTAAAAATCTTAAAGGTTTGTCTGCCGTAGTCTCTTTCTTTATCCCTTGCTAAAGTAACAGAAAAATTAACACAGACTGAATTAAATGTCCTATCTTCTTGCTTATATATGCATACAGTTTTAATAAGTTTTGAAAGGGCAGATGGATGTGGGAAATGCATAACATGTAACTAATTCCCCCGTCCACTGAACTAATAGAGAAGTGGTTTATTTAAAATTCTGAGTTGTGGTTCTGCTATTCGAGAATGGTTTTCTGAAACTCTGTGGGTGGATACTGGTAATGAAACAGAGAATTCAGAACGACAGGGAGCATAAGGCCAAATAAGCTTTCATAGCAGAGTATGTGTACGCACTAAAAATAATTATACATAGATAGTGGGAAGCTGGTTAACTGAGCTCACAGAGGCACTTGGCTGTTCAAATAACTAATCACAATATGAAGTCCCCCATGACAAAAATGCCTCCAAGGTTAAACTGTCTGATTTTTAATCATAAACCAGTGAATTTATTGGCTAAAGTATCTTCTCATGTTGTTGGCTTGGATGCAACAGCCAGTCTTTTTAACCAAGATTTTAACAATAAGAAAACTATTAACCCTCTGTGGCTCCTAAATTGTGATTTGCCCTAGAAAGGAGTTCTTAGTTATAAGCATAAAAGATTAGATAAGAGCTCAGAAAATAGGAGTATTCATTTATTTAGAAGGCAAGCTTGTGAAATCTCTGTTAGGATTACTTTTCACCAATATATTCGATAAAATTAAACTTTTAAAACAAAGCCTAGAAAAAAAAAGCAAAACAACAAAAACAAAAAAGTTTGATTTTCCCAGTTCTAATTCCCAACTTTCTGTCATTCAAAGCCCTCATCTGTTCAAACAAGGGCTAACTGCTTTGCTCCTTTCCCTGACTCCGATGACCTCTACCTCCTTTCTATGTCTGCATTCTCTAATCTGATTGGTCTTGGATCCTTATTACCAGTTTCTGATTGTAACTCTTTCCAAACAGACCATCTGTGTGAGTTCTTTCTCACTTTCCTCTACACTATCCCCAAATTTGTCTTCACTCTCATTTCATTTGGATCATCAGATATCGTCTGTCCACTATTTTTTTGTTTTTGTTTTTTTTTTTTTTGAGACAGAGTCTCACTGTGTTGCCTGAGCTGGAGTGCCGTGGCGTCAGTCTAGCTCACAGCAACCTCAAACTCCTGGGCTCAAGCAATCCTCCTGCCTCAGCCTCCCGAGTAGCTGGAACTACAGGCATGTGCCACCATGCCCGGCTAATTTTTTCTACATATTTTTAGTTGGCCAATTAATTTCTTTGTATTTTTAGTAGAGATGGGGTCTCTCTCTTGCTCAGGCTGGTTTCGAACTCCTGACTTTGAGTGATCCGCCCACCTTGGCCTCCCAGAGCGCTAGGATTACAGGCGTGAGCCACCGCGTCCGGCCTCGTCTGTCCACTATTTATTGAGCATGTACCAGGCATCATGTTAGGTGCTTTAAATACATTATCTTATTTCCCTCCTAACAACATTATGGTTGGATCTATTGTTATGCATTCTTTTCACAGTAAAGAAATCAAGGCTCACAGAGAAATCCAACAACTCTTGTAGTTATAAGGCTGGTAAAAGGGAACACTGGAGTGTGGACCCATGTAGTCTGCCT
This sequence comes from Lepilemur ruficaudatus, assembly GCA_963574885.1. Classification (NCBI taxonomy): domain Eukaryota; kingdom Metazoa; phylum Chordata; class Mammalia; order Primates; family Lepilemuridae; genus Lepilemur; species Lepilemur ruficaudatus. The sequence continues at coordinate 21,571 of CAUYRT010051352.1, forward strand.
CTAGAGACCACATTCTCAACCAACACCCTTTACTTCCTTTGCTTTAGGATCTGGGTCTTTAACTTGGGTACATTCTCATCCCCTAGATTTCCTAGGAACCGTGTCATAAAAGAATCATTGAGGCTATACTTTCCTTTTGTCTTTAACCAATTATTAAATCAAAAATCAGTCCTTTGTCCCAGATAACTCTGAGTGCGAGAGTGCACTAAACACTCACATTTTCCTCTGATTTCTACCCAGAGCCAGCTGAAACAAAGCACAAAAATAACATGAAGAATAACCTCATTTAATAACAGTATTTGTATGCTTAACATAAGCAATAAACAAGAGATTTCAAACAAATTTCTAGAAGCTGATAAAGAACGGGAGTGGGTTGAGGCTGAAACCTCATGGCTTCAAGCCAGTGTGTGCAGGGAAAGTCTTACAAGGCTCTGGTCTCAGAAGCAGCAGGAATAGGGAGAAGCAGAATGAGAAGGAGGGCAGAAAGCAGAGGGATCCAGTAAAAGTGTATTTGCAGAACAACTGTACTAGTCTGCACCTCCCACCCTTGGCAGCTAGTCCACATTTACCCAGACTAGACAGCTCCTCGTTAAGAAACTGAATATTCAAACCTAGGTATAAGAAGAAGCGGGGAGGTGAGGGGTGAGAAAAGAAAGAAAAAGAAAAAACGAGGAGGGGAGGGGAGGGGGAGGAGGAGGAGAGGAAAAGGAAGAAACTGAGTGGTCTATCTACGCCAAGCTGTTTTTACGGTCCCTTATGGTCAAATTCTTCTTCCAAATTTGAAAGCCTGATAGCAGGTTCTCAACCTCCTCACAACTAACTATGCCAGTTAATATCTCCACCCCATTCTCTCCCACACAGATTCCCCCAGTAAAAATTCCCACTCAAGAAAGAGATGTGGTAGAAAACAGTCCTACCCTCCCAACCCATCCAGGCCTTCTTTCTTAAAGGTCAACAGAAAATCAAGCTTTGCCAGAAAATGAGTAGAACCAAAAGCATGAAGAAGACCAACATAAACGGAAAAACTGGTCTCACTGATAACTCAGCACACAGCAAGAGCACTATGACAAATCTAACCACTAATTAACATGCTCAGAAGACATTACTGTGTAATTATCATATTCATAAGAAAAGGATACTATGAAAAAGAAACCTTCAGAAAACAAATGTGAGCTCAATGAAAGTATGATTATTGAAATAGAATCAAAAGAAGAGTTGGAAGAAAAGTCAACAGAATCATCTAGAAAACAGAGTTGAAGACTATGAGAAAGGAGTTAAGAGAAAGATTATCAACACAGCAGTTTCAACATACAAATTATAAGAGTCCTGGAAAGAGAAGGAAAAGATATCAAAGACTTCTAGAGCTGAAAGAAGGCATCAGTCTTCAGATCTAAGGGGCCCAAGCAAGTATTCAACATCTTAAGTGGGAAAAAAGGATGCCCATTAGACACCACACTGCACATATCAGAATACTAAGGATAAAAACATGACCCTAAGAGTTCTAAAGGTGAAAAAAATCCAAATATATTACTTATAACAATAAAAATCAGTGGCACCTCACTTCTCAGTAATAACATGGAATACTAGAAGACAAGGAAGCAATGATTTTCATTCAAGAATTCTTACACAAATTTTTCATCAAGATGGAAGTAGGAAAGACATTTTCAGATATGCAAGAACTCTAACACTGCTTCTCTTAGGCACTAACTTGGGGATGTATTTGGAAAATGAAGGTATAAAATAAATAAAGTGTGAGCAGTGAAAGCAAATTCTAGGGCAACACAGTAGGCTTAAAGAACATCTAGTCAGTCATTCAGATTGGAGCAGAAAGATGGTGGGCTCCAGAAAGGAGGTTACAAGTTATAAATACAGTTAAGCAGAAAGTAGTGACATCAAACCAAATATGCAGGAAAAAAGTAGGCCAATTATAAACGCCAAGGGGAAAAAAACTGTATCAAAGAGTTATAATCCAAATATAAAACAAACCATTAATAAAATGTGGCATGATTTTTGAGCAACTGATAGAATATAGCAAATAACTAATTTGGCTTTGCTGTAGGAACATTCTCTTTCAATGGCCCAGAGACTGTGACATTAGACCCACAGAAAAAGAAATACATTCTTAGCATATAACTTGGTGGCCTGACAGGGAAAAAGCACTTACAGAGTCATAATAATATAAATACCATGTTTTAGAGGTTTTAGAAACAGCCTATGGACATAACATGGAAGATTTGCTTGCAGTTACAGACTAGATGTAAATACAGGTTGAGTATCCCTAAATTCGAAAATCTGAAATCTGAAATGCTTAAAAATCTGAAACTTATTGAACTCTGGGCCATGTTGCTCAAAGGAAGTGCTCACTGGAACATTTCAGATTGCAGATTTTCAGACTTGGGATGATCAATTGGTAAGTAAGTATAATGCAAATATTCCAAAATCCTAAAAAATCTGAAATTTGAAACACTTCTGATCCCAAGCATTTTGGATAAGGGATATTCAACGTATAATTAACCACCATGACACTATAAAAATTACAAGTGTAGCTGACAGGAGGTATGATAAGGAAGTTTCTCTAATCAGAGGCATGAATATCCTCATTAAGAGATGGTGTCGAAAGTCGATGGATGACAAAAGAGAAAAATAAAAACCAATAAAAAAAAATACCAAACACTGGGATGAGGAACAACATGAGCTAAATCTTCATATTTCATACCAGTTGATGTCTCAAAAAATTGAGCTTTAAGAATTTTTTTCTTCCACAGTTATAAGGTAACTTACAGAATAAGTATTAAAACACAAACTGTCGAGAGAAAAGCTGGTCTGTTTTGTGGAGTAGGATTGTTTCCAGACTATCACTTTCTCTTCTAAGCTATTGTGTGGTATAATGTACTATCACATTACTTTTGTAAAAAAATGAAAACTTATGATTAAAAAACAAAGAGAGCACCACTTGTTCTTTCTTTGTTCTTTTCTTCTGGACTGAAGGTAGTACCCAGAGAAAGTGTCACTTTGGCCCACCACAAATTTAAACTGTTTAACGACAGCTTGGATTAGCTACTACTTTGAGACCCTATTTTCCCTCAGTCCGTAACAGTTCTCTCATTACAACCTCAACTCTCTGCTGCTACTTACAGCTCATGGTACTATCTATTTCTTTATTCAGAAAATGGTAACCAGCTTCTAGGATGAACTCCCTATTTTATCTTGTCTCAGCTAACCGTCTGTGCATTTCCCTGTCTTAACCTTCTCCACACCAAGAAATGCCATGACCCTGTCTCTCCCCCTCCAACCACCACTATTTATTAGTTTTTAACGGCTCAACTGACTCCATAATGAATAATTTCCGTGTGCTGCCTTTACTTCCTCATTATCAAGAGCCTCTTTAATGACCTCAGGCTTTGGTTTCCCACTACATTACACAAATTTCTTTCCAGGTTTTCCAAAACCTTCTGCTACCCATAAGCAACAGCTTTCCTTAGTCCTCATATTTCCTAACCACTCTTCTCATGCATCTTTCATGATCCTGTAGGAAGCTTTCTCCTTTCTTTAGCTTCCTTAACTCACTGGCTCCTCTCTTTCCTGCTCCCTGAGTACAGTCTTCAGCCCTTTGTTCTTCTGTATTCATTCCCTTACCCATTTACACAGCTTTAATCACTGCTTCTAGATTGATAACTTCCAAAATAGTCCATATTTATAATTTTCTACAAGATTACAATAATCTAAAATTTAGCTTGAAACTGAAAATAGTTTCTACCAGTTTTTCTTCCCACTCCTTCCCTGACATCAGTCACAACTTTCTTCCCTCGTTCTCGAGGTTTATATTTTTGCCTTTTTTCTTCAGCCAACTCTAATCAGCCATCAAATCCTGCCAATTATTGTTTTAAATCATCTTTCTCACAGTCATCTCTTTCTCTGTTCCACTGGCCACTACTCACAGAACACTCTCTGAATAAATAAGATTTGATTTTTTTTGTAAGCTTAATATTACTTTATATGCAAAAGGAAAAAACTTATTTATATTAATCCAATGATAAGGCACTTTACAGACTGAAGGACTCTCCTATAAAATTAATTCTTAATTTATGTGGCATGTAATACTGGGTTTATCACATATCAGGCTTCTGTAAAATGAGGTGAATCTAGGCATAACTTAAAGCATAAGAGAAAAACTACAATTTCTCTAACAGCAGGAAGTGTCCTGATAGGTTAGTTTTGAAGGTACTGCATAAAGAAGTGTATTCATTTAAAGGCACAAGTGACAAACAAACGAACTACCAGAATTGCTCATAACTCCTGGATCAAACTGGTAAGCCCTTTTCAAAAGTATTCCTATGTGGCTCTGCTACAGACTTCTCCTATCTCAAAGGTTGAATTACTGTGCTTTAGCGAAGCTGAGTGATTGAGGCTGAACAGAGGTATATCTCAATCTTTCTCAGTACTAGGTGCTTATGTGCTACTCAAAAGCATTTCAAGTCACATTTGAAGTTTTCCATTCATTAGAAAATACTGTCCTAATGCTACACTTTTCCTCCACATTCCAGTATTCCTTTATCACCTCCTAGTGACTCTAAAGAACTGAACTCTATGCATTTCCCTAGGAAGGTAATTCTTCAAAAGAAAAAGATCACATTAGTATTATATTTGCTCCTAATGAATAATCTATCCTCCCTGCCTGCGCTTTTTGAAATAAATGTATGTTACATCTATTGCTCACTAAAGGTGGAATTAGTTGTATTTGTTTCTACACTTACTCTCTTTATGGTATAAGCTCCCAGACTAAGATGCATGTTTATCACTTCTTTTGCATGTTCCTATACAATTAAAACAGGACTCTGTCACAGTGGTCTTTTAATAAAGTGCTGGACTGGCTGACTAACCACAGTGTCTCAGCTGGTCCTATATTCCACGTAAGCAACCACTTCTGAAGGTGTGATCTATAACTATGCCAGCAGGCAATACAATAAGATTACAGCTTTAATCGGCCATGATCATGAAATATTTCTGAAGACCCTTCAGAAGGGGGGTGTCTTAGAAGCAGACATAGGTATGAGGAATAAACACCAGCCTATCTGCTGGCAGGAGAGGCAATAGGACTGTCTTTTCAGATAGATGAGCAAGCAGGAAAACGGATAACACAACTTGTCTTGGAAGCAAGCAGCAAGATGAGGCAGTAAAAACCCATCAGCATACATCATCCTATCACGGCCCAGTGTCATCCCCAGCCTCTATTAGCCCTCGCTGCATCAGCGCAAGTCCCAGACACTTTATCCTGTTTATAATTGCTGATGAGCAGTAATAAGGCCTCCAGGCCTCAGCTCCGTCCGTTCCACTTCAGCACCCACCTATTTGGTAATAACTTTTATTTACAGCCTTGCTTGATGCGCTGTTCTATTAGTACAGCTAGGAACTGAGTAGGGTGGAAAAAAAAAATCTCCTTAATGGGCAGTATCATTGCAAGGCTCAGATGATTTATAATGCAGCTTTGTGGCTGTTCTATCATGCTGCTTCTGGTTAGACTGCTTTGGGAAAGCTACATTTCTAACACGCTGCCCTCAAACAGGCAAACACATGCTACAGGGAAGCATGCATGTTGACCCACCCATCCACACCAAAAAGAAAAAAAAAAGCCCTCAAAAGCTTTAAAAGAGGAGAGGGGAGAAGGGTATTAAATTCCCTTGATATCCTTTTCAAATAGTGTTGGCTCAGGCATTTTGCCCCAGGAGAGCAATAGAACAGCTAATTAATGGAAGTTCAGGGCTCTTTCTCCTTGGTAAGAATGCAAGCTATGACAAAATAAATGACCACAAATGTAAAAAAAAACAAAAAAAAAAACCCACAAAAAACAAACAAGCAAAAAACCCACCCAGCTATAACTGAATTTGTGGATCCAAGCAAACTGAATTTGCACAAAGGATGTGGACCACAAGAAGTTCAACACCAGAGCCTAGACTTCTTACACACACACATCTCCAAAATAGCATCAAGCCATATCACGCTTTACTTTCCTTTTTACACTAGAGTGCATTTTTATTTTCCAAGTGCAAAAATTCCTCTTGATGAGACTGGCACCCTGGCTTGATATTCACTTATTCACTTATATTCAGCCTTTTCTCAGAAGGGGAGTCTTTCCTGAGTAAAACACAAACAAGGCCGCTGAAACAAGTCTTTGACTTTAAGTCCAGCAGACTTACATATTATGTGCTGAGCTGGCCTACAGTACAAATACAGCAATTGGTGGCAAGGGGACCTAACTCTCATTTAGGGCTACAATTAAAACACAGTAAGCTTTCCTTGACTTTTCCTGAATCTATACATTGTGTGAGGTGCTTTTAATCTTATCTACTATTATTTACACTCCCTAATTCTATTCTTTAACATAAACAACAATTGAAGCAGAGTGATTAAAGTTTTTATAGGGGGAAGAAAAAAAACAAGAAAAAGCATTTAGCAGGTTATTTCCCTTCCCCACTCACCCACTCAACCAAAACCCACACTCTTGTCAGTAAACAGCCACTATGATATACCATGATGAACTTTAGTGAGAACTGCTTAAGAACTGCTTTTTTTTTTTTCCGATGGCAAAACATGGCAAGATAGTACCTTTTTGATTAGAGAAATTTTTGCAATCTTGCCAAATATTTGATATTAATTTTGTCCCCTGCCCCAGGGGCCTCCTTCAGGACCCAAGATGATGAGTGCACAAGGTAAAGCATTTTTAAAAACACTTTTTCCCTGCTTTGACAGATTTACTGTTTTGATCTTTCTTCAATGGTTACATTAAATGCTAATAAAAAATGAAAGGTTTATATCTTCCTTAATATTCTCCTGATGGGAACTTGCATATTACATAAGTAGGTCAAATTTCTAATTTTCTGCCTCAAATGCTGATACTGCAGACCCGAGGGAAGAGCCATACCTGAAGGACCAACAAGAAAGAAAAAAGAAGAAGTGAATTACATGGCTGAACTCACACCCAAAGCCATCTTCGTTTAAAACTCCACAGAGCAGAGGAAGATTGTGAAGTCCTCCTCAGAAGAGCCACCTACAGCATGTAATACCGACCAATATAGTTTGTAGTCACTAAACTTTCTAGGATTAAATGTATTGGTTGAAATGCTTCTGTGTATATTGACTCTACCAGGAGATAAAACATGTAACTTTAGGTATTTCTAAGATTCACAGGACCACCTCTGATTTAAAACCAACACCCTTTAGCTTCTGAATCAATTTAAAAGATCTTATATAAACTTCTCGGTAACACAATGGCAAGGAAACATTTCTCTTTAACTGGCTTCTGAATACTGATGTGAAAGTGTTCAGCACATCAATCTTCTCTTAACTCCCAGGTGAAAGGCTGTTTCTTCTCTTCTCTTTGCAAAAACAAACAATAATATTACAAGTAGACTGCCCAAAAGAAGTGAGTCAAGAAAAGGTTTTGGGGGAAAAAAGAGAAATAATCAATACAAGGCTATTCTAGTTCAGGTCATGTTCATCACACTGAAAGGAAAGTAAGTGACCCAAAAGGATAAACATGGGAGGGAGGGAAGAGGGGAGGGAGGGAAGAGGGGAGGGAAGAGGGGAGGGAGGGAGGGAAGGAAGGAAGGAAGGAAGGAAGGAAGGAAGGAAGGAAGGAAACAAACATAGCAGGCAAGGGATATACAGCAAACTGAATTAACATGTTTCTTATAGGGTGGAAAGATGACACTTTTTGGAAAAACTGCCTTGATGTTTAACGGTACAGTTTCTATTACCATCTGCTTCAATCTCAGGCAATACTACAGCTCCCTTATGCCATGAATGGTTATTTTATTTGCTACTCTACTAACTATAATCACATTTTAAACATACACACAGCATTTTTTAAACCATCATTTTTCAAGTCTATCAGAGAGAATATTATCTACTCGACATATTTGCTGGAAGAAGAGTAAAAGTGAATATTGATACAGTAGACCAAAAGTCTGTTGACAATCTTGTCAAGTCTGTAAACTTGTCTATGAATTTTTTCTTATTGTAATTTCAGAAATAAAAGGACGAGAAAATGAAAAGGCAAAATAAAGCTTTTAAGAGTGGGCAAGTAGGCCAGGCACAGTGGCTAATGCCTATAATCCCAGCACTTTGGGAGGTCAAGGTGAGAAAATTGCTTAGCTGCAACTTTGAGACCAGCCTGAGCAACATAGCAAGACTCTGTCTCTTAAAAAAAATTTTTTTTCTTTTTTTTTTTTTGTTAAATAGCCAGGCATGGTGATGCATGCCTAAAGTCCCAACTACCCCAGAGGCTGAGGCGGGAGGATGCTTCAATCCAGGAGTTTGAAGCTGCAGGGAGGTATGATCATGCCATTGCATTCCAGCCTGGACGACAGAGCTGGATCCTGTCTCATAAAAAGAAAGAGAGAGAAAGAGAAAAAAAGAAATTATGCAGGAGGTGTATGGAAATAAGTGAAGAATAAAGGTGAGAGAGAAAAATGATGATGTTC
>CAUYRT010051353.1:0-10717 GCA_963574885.1 Lepilemur ruficaudatus
AAAAAAAAAAAACTTATTTTACCTCCAGGTTAGACAGACCTCTTGTATCTGGGACTCTCTACCTCTTATATTACATTTAGAAAGCCATGTATCCAGTCTCCTACAGAGAAGCCAGGCAGAATCTTAGACATTTCAAAAACAGCCTGTTGGTGTAGTGCAATGGTTTTCAACCTGGGGTGATTTTGCCCCTTAGGGCAATATCTACAGACATTTCTGGTTGTCAAAATGATGGAGAGGTGGCTACTGGCATCTAGTGGGCAGAGGCCCAGGATGCTGCTAAATATCCTACAGTGCACAGGACAGCTCGACCAAAAAGAATTATCTGGTCCGAAATGTCAAGAGTGCTACTGTTGAGAAACGCTTGTATAGTGCAAAGAACACAGGCTTTGAAACTGAGACAGCCTGGGGTTTAAAACTAGGCAAATCCCTTCACCTTTCTAAGCCCAGCTCCCCATCTACAGGACACAGACCCAGTTTTTTCCAGGTGTAGTAGATGTGCTAAGGACCTTCCCCTGTAGCCATCACTGCATGCAGCCCGGGAGCCTCCTGATTCCAGACAGGGTAAGGAAGCCACTGACGCAAGGAGAAGGAAGCCAAGCCAGCGTTCGCACACTTGAGAGGGTTAGTGATGGTCACAGGACCAGAGAAGGGCCCTCCCCTGAAGCCTGCTCCCCAGGGGTTCCCACAAGGATTTCCTGCAGCAGCATCTCCCAAAGTGTGGGAGCCACTCCACCACGGGCAGAAAAGGTGACCCACAGTGATGTGGGGACAGGGCTTTAAATAATGTTGACTCTCAGAGACAGAAAGGTACTCCCCTTCCAATTATTTTTCGAGCTTTCTCCATCAGAGAACATCTTAGTTTGATGCTTGTCTTCAGAACTTCTCGAACATTTGCTGATCTCCTCTTTTAAGAGGGAAGCTCCAGCTCAAAGCCTTCAGCAGGCAGCGCTATCTGGCTAAAACTTAACAGCACTGTTTTTATTCTATTTATAGTTACCTTCTACTTACACCAAGCGATGAGACTGGCTTTCCATTTCCCAGTGGTGATACTGGGTTCATTATTGGTTCCCTTTTAAAATGTAATTTTAGTTTTGTTTTTTTTTTTAAAGCAGGTTAATTTGAAGGGAAATACTAGGTAATTATTAGCACAGGTGATATGGAATATGGTAAAAATCATGAAGGACATGCACCAATGACTACCATTTAGCAAACATTGTTTTAGGCTCTCTGACGTTTCTCCCACCAATAATATCTCCCCCTCAACCTTCTCCTGATCAGTCTCACTCACTGCTTCTTTCCTTTCCGATCTATCTCCAGAAGCACAACTTGGACGGTTCCTGCACTTCATCTTACACCCCAACACGGGGTTTGGTAACTCATTTCAAGTCTTTATTTTTATTCCCTTAAAAACAGACTGAAAGAACGCCTCAAGGTCAGGCTCCCAATCCTTAATATGTCACCTGGTCTGGCATACAGTACCTATTTCTGAGTTCCAAACACAGCAAAAACTTGGCAGACACCAATTACTCTGCTGAAGGCTCCATTGACTGACCCACTCATTTGAAGATTTCAACTTGTACAATCTGAGGTCACATCCACCCAACTACTCTTGCCCCCCAAAAAGCCAATACCAAAGACACATGTTGCAGGGGAGTTGGGAGGAATATGGTAAAGTGACAGGAATCTAAGGAAAAATACTTCAGGGACTTGGCAGAACCCAGTCTCACATGAACTACAGAAAATAAAGTAGCACCAATGAAGCAAAAGATTTCCTAAGCTTCATCAATTGAAGGGAGGGACGGCAGTCCTGTCTTACCCCAGACACGGACAACATGAGCCTTGTGAGAAAAAGATGAACTGAAGCTAATAAAGAAGAGAATGACTAGCATGCTCACCAAAAAAAACATGGCAAAAGAGAAACAGCCAAAGGAACAAAGGCTATTTAGTCTGGAGAAGAAACAACTGCACACGACTGTGTAAAGGCTATGGCTCTAAGCAAGACAAGCGTTACAGTTATTCTCTAAGGCACTGGGAGCGTAAGAACAAAGTGAACTAGGAAGTAGGAGACAGATTTCAGTTCACTGGAAAAGCCTCTTAAGAGAATTGTCCAGTGGTGGAGTGGATTGCTGCATAAAATAGCAATACTCAAATACAAACTGGATAATCTGGCCAAGAGATCCATTCTGTTCAACAAGCAGCTCTCTGCTAGGCTGCTGGTAATACCCAGGCATCCTCAAATGTGCTGGGGGCGGAGGGCAGGTGGGGAGCCTGATAACTACTAAGGCTCTTTTTTCAGCCTGAAACTATGAATGCATCTGAATTCTTAAGATAACTGCACGATACACATCCCCATTAATAACATGCCATTTCTTCTTTCCACACAAGCAAACCCAAACAGGGAGCTCTCCACCTTTCTATCTGACCCTTTACAAAGAAAACTCCCTTCTCAGTAGAGCAGCAGGGCCCTGGGTTTCATGATCTGTGGCAATACTTGACCCACAACCCTGGGCTGGGTCTTTTAGAAAGATGTTCCCTCCTGGGCTCCGGTCAGAAATTAACATTTTCCTCTTTTCTGTAGCAGCAGTGCCCAGGGCAGGCGACCCCTCCTGTGACCCAGAACATGCCCAAGAACCAGAAGAAAGCGATCCACCAGTACTGGGCCTCGAATCCCAGTTCTGGAGGCGACGCGGAGTCCTTACCTTCTACAGAGGGGGAGAAGATGATGAGATTGTCATAGAGGAACTCCCCGTATTTAATGAGGGACAGGCTGGGGTCATCAGCGGTCTTGAAGGTGAGTTCAAAGCCCCGGTCTGGACGAAAAGAAAACAGGGAGCTGAGACAGACTGGACGCAAAGAGACCCCTGCTGCAGACGTCGCGACCCCCACCCCAAGGGGCAGGCCAGACCTGGACGGCCGGCTCCAGAAAATGGGCGGGAGGAAGGGTGGTGGATGCTCTCGGGCGCCTTTCCAACCCCAAACCCTCGCCGCCGCCCCCTCGGACCCGGCTCTCACCCTTCAAGCTCCGGAAGAAAAGCGAATGCGTCTCCCGCAGGTTGAGGTTGTCCAGCAGCACTAAGGTGCGGGGGCCGCTGGCGTAGACCGAGAGCAGCAAGAGCAGCACCAGCCACGTGACGGACCAAACACGGGCAACAGTGCGGTGCCCCATCGTCCTCATTCTCCCGAAGAACCCAGCACCTGGACACCGGAAGTGTCCCGTTTACGGTCCCCCAATCGCGGCTCGTGGCCGTGGAGTACTACCCGGAAGTGATCGGGACACGCAGGGGCTGGGAGGCCAGAGGCACAGCTGCGGAGGTCGGCCATGGAGCTCGCCGCCGGAAGCGCCGCGGTTGGAGGCGGGTTCTTTGAACTCTATTGGTGAAAGGGACGCAAGGCCCCGCCTCGCCAAAGAAAAGGTTCAATCTGAGAGAGACAGCTCTGCAGCCGCGGCCAATCAACACGGCTCAGCGCCCCTTGGCTCCGCCCAGTCCGAGTTCCCGCCCCGCGTCCCGAGCCCGCGTCCTGCCGGAGCTTGCGGCAGGTCCCGGCCTCAGTGGGGCTACCTGTTCGCTGGCGTGGTCTTCACTGGGCCAGGACAGACTCGGGACTGGGAACAGGCCCCACCTCTACTATCTCTAGGGAGGAAGGGGTTTGGAAAAATAAGATCAGGGATGGCGGCACTTAGGGCCTCCTGCCCGCAGCTCCGGCCTCCAGGGGCCTTGGCCGGGGTCTGTGCCACACGGCTTGGTGGCCCACGCTGCAGACCGTGTGGACGGGCAGTGGACAGGCCTAGCGATTTGAAGGCGGTAGCTTTGGAGTCAGTGGGTTTAGTTTCCAACATTCATCTCTGTCGCTTTGTTGCCCAGGCCGGTCTCAAACTCCTGGCCACCCAAAGCGCTGATTACAGGCGTGAGCCACCGCTCCTGGCCAAACCCAGCTCGTGGGGCAGGTTTTGAAGCACTTAGCATCGGGCTAGGCTGAGCATCCACTCAGTAATACTGGCTCCCTCCCCTGCTAGGTTAATACAGGGGCCACCCAGGCCACCTCAGACCTGCCTCTGTCCCACCATGAGTCTAACTAAAGACTACCACAAGCAGGTTCAAGACTTCTGTTCTCTGGGTCCCAACTACAATCCTGGGGCCAAGGTAATTGTGGAGAGAGAAGGTAACAGTTCTTTTCTGACACTTGTCCACCAACCCAAGAATGGGGCAAAAATCACAACCTCCCTCCATGCATCTCCTTAACTGACTCTACCCCTGCATTCCCACCAGCTCCGCCTCAAGTTAAGCCTCTGACCCCTAACCTCTCCAGAGCCCAGCCTTCTCACCCTCTATACACAATGCCGTCAATCCGCCTCCAATTCAGACCCAATGGTGCCAACCTGTTGTTCAGGAGTCTGCTATACAGCTCAGGGACACCCAAAGTTTCCTCACTCTCGGGTCTCCAACTCATCTCTGCAGCTTAATCCCCTTCTCAGTTTCTGCTCAAGGCTTCCATGGAACAGCCTTTAACATACTCTGAGCTTCCCCGCCTCCTGCCTCTACCAGGAGCTTCCTCCTGGCACTCAAGATCTTCTTCATCCTTTGTAGGAGCCCCACCCAGCGCTGCTCCCTTCAGAAAGGCACTCTCTGTTCCCCATAAAAACCTGATCTTGCCTCCTGTGACACAGTATGCACTGTATCTGCTTAGACTCATCTCGAGTTATCTAAGCGCCCCCCACCCCGGCTTCTCCAGAGTGTGAGCTCCTTGGCCCAGGCATGTGGCTTGTGGGGCCTGCCACAAAACTGATGCAAAATAGGGAGAAGGGGGAAGGAGGAGGACTAACGGAGCATCTCCTGTGCCCCAGGAGCTTTACATAGCCTCTCATTTCATCTTCACAATAACCCTATGAAGTGGGTGTTATCCCCATTTCACAGATGAGGCTCAGTTCCCTCAGAGGGTGGAGCACCCCACAGGGTGCGCCTGGGATTCAGTGGGCAAGGGGCGCTGTGTCCCAGGTAGCCTCCTAGCTGGGCACAAACAGGGTGGCCTGGATTCATTTCTGGCTAAGTCACGATACCCAGTTCCAGCAGAGCCCCCTGAGAACTGTCAAAACCTAGCCCTTTTCTGGCCTCAGCAGACAGAGCCATATATATTCCACAAGGGCTCTGCTTTCCTGGGTCACAGCTCCTTTGAGAATCTAATGAAAGTGCAAATGCTCTCCGCAGAAACTATGTACTTGCACCCACAATTGCAGGGCGTTGCAGAACCCCTGGAGCCTGTTTGTTCTAAAGATCCCAGGTAGTTAAGAACCCTGTTCCAGAAAGAGCTTCCCCATGATGGCCAGGCAGGGGCAGGGAAGGAGAGCTCATCCTAAAAGGCAGTTTATTGGGCAGCTTAATGCAAAGTGACCTTCTCTGGGCCACAGACCAGCCAGGAGTGGGCAGCATGGGAACAGCTGCTCTGGGACTCCTGTGCCACCCCGCAGGGCAGGGCTGCCCTCAGGAAGTGGGGCCAGTCGGATGGAGGCATAACTCTCAGCTGCCAAGATGCTGAGCTTCATCCACGTGGCAGCGGCTGTCCTCTCTTCCAGGGCTGCTGAAGGCCGTGAGGCAGGTCTGGGGCTTCTGAAGCAAAGATCGACACTGGTGGGCACGAATGGCGGTCTCGGTGCCGGGTGAGTCGATGGAAACACTGACGCGGTGTGGACAGCTGGAGCAGAGGGCAGTCCGGCCTCCCAGGGGCTCATGCCCCGGGCAGGGGGGTGGTCTCTGGGGAACAGGGAAGGGAATGTGTCTTCCCAGGGCTGAGGGCCCCCTTGGGCCCCCGGGTCACTGTGGGGGGCAGGTGGGAGGAGGCCCGGTTGGGGCTGCCCTGAGAGGGCCTGGCAGTCTCTAGAGGCCTAAAGGCAGGTAGCGGCAGGCAGCTGCGGTCACAGAGGCTCACTGCCACAGTTGCTTTTGCTTTTCTTCCGCTTGGCCTTGGTGAAGGGGATGTCGAGAGACTCGAGGCGGAAGGGCCGGGGCTGAGGCATTTCAGGGGCCTGGGCGGATGGGACGGCAGGGTTGCTGCTGAGCGGGGAGCCGAGGCCCGGTGGCGAGTTGTGATGTGCTGTAGGGAAGAGGGCCAGGAGCGCTGGTGAGCCCGGAGAGCAGCGGGGGAGAGAAAACAGCCCAAGTGCTCGGGGTGGGGAATCTGGCCCACCCCCAACCCAGCCAGAGCGACCCCCGGCCCACACACAGCAGACATCTGCATCCAAAGGGTCTGGGCTGGAGTTTGGGGTTTTAAAGCCTCAGACTGAGGCAGCGTGGGATCGCAAGCCAGACAAGCCTGGCTTCAAGGCCCAGCTCCACCACTTCCTGGCAGTATAGCCTTGGACAAGCCACCTCCCCTCTCTGAGCCTCAGTTTCCTCATCTGCAGCATAGGCACGATGCCTGGCACTCAGTGGGTGCTAGTTTTTTTCCTGTCCTATTTCTTCCTCTTATTCTTCAACTGTACCCACTCTGTCTCTTAAATAACCTCACTGCAGAACTGAGATTTGCTTTTTATTGATATTTTATTGGAAGCTCTGTGGGCTTTGCTTTTAGTTGTAAAAGCAGAAGAATGAGGTGATTTTCTATTCTTGAAACCATACTTTGCTTTTGTGGCCCTTATTGCCCCCCTTGGCTCAGTGGTCCTTCATGGATAGAGTCAACCACCAAAACTGTCATCTGAGGAAGCTGGCAAGTACCCAGACCCTGCAAGCCCATGCTGTGGCCCTGAGCCACGTGCTGAGGGCCTACTGGGTGTCAGAGGAGACAGCGCCTCCCCACAAGCAGACAGAGGGGTGGAGGAAAGAGGACACTGTATTGAGCACCTACTGTATGCCAGGCCCTGGGCTGGGCCATTTCCCCACCTCACTGCTTCTAATCCTGATTAGTAGCTGTTGTCCCCCACATTTTATAGCTGAGGAAACTGAGGCTCAGAGAGGGAAAGGAGTTTTTGAACCCGGGTCCATCTGACTGCAGAACCACCCGATGCCCTTCTCCCACTTGGCGGAGGGGCTGGAGGGAAGCCCGGCGGGCAGGGCACTCACTGAGGCTCTTCATGGGGTCCGTGCTGAGGATCTGGCTGGCCCGCTTGGACCGGAAGTAGTTACTGGCAATATTTTCGCTGTCGCTACGACTTAGCATCAGCTTGTAACGGTCTTCTTCCTGCTGAAATTCCAAATCCTCATGGGTCAAGGCCCTGTGTTTATGCAGTCCTCATGTGGGCCGCTGGCCCAGGGCTCAGCAGCCTCTGGAAGCCGGGTGGAGTTGGGGCTGCCCAGGCTGGTCTTGAACTCCTGGCTTCAAGTGATCCTACCACCTCGGCCTCCCAGAGGGCCAGGATTATAGATGTGAGTCACCATGCCCGACCTGTAAGTGCCTTTGAATAGGGCCAAGTGGGTTGAGGGTGCCAATGGAGTGACACAGAAAAGGGTCCAGGCTCAGTCCCCCAGTTTTTTGATCCTTAGGCAGGAGGAACATAGAAGACCAGCTCATGCAGTCACACTGACCCACAGCACTCTGGGGGCAAAGCCCTGCCAGCTCCCCTGGCCTCCCCTCGCGCCCTCTCCCGGGGGCCTTACCATGTTTGGCTCGCCATTGTCTGCTGTGGAGGTTTTGCGGGCTGGTTTGCTCTGTGGCCCAGTTGAAACTGCTATGAGAAAACAAAAGCTGGAGTCACTGCTGCCTGGTGCCAGGCCCGGAGGGTGCAAGTGGGCCGCAGCACTCTCTGTGGAGGTCGGGTCAGGCCCAGCTCAGGCTTAGCAGGACGCTTCCCAGGGCAGGACACTTCCCAGCCCAAGCCCAGGCATGACTGTGGGAGACAGACAACAGGAGGCTCATACACCAGAGAAGCCACTGCCCTGGCTCCAGGCAAGACAGCAGGCGGGCGGGGGGCAGGCGGAAAGGCTGCTGCTGCCCACAGCACGTGGGAGATGGTGCTGGCTGGGGTCTCAGCCAGGATGGCGTCAATGCCATCCGTAAACCGCAGAGGCAAGGACCAAGGGGGAGGACTGCCGGGGGCACTGCGGGCTCCCCGAATGGGCAGAGCCCGGTATGTGGCTGGAGAAAGATCCACAGCAAGTGCAACTTTACTCTGAGATTAATCAGAGGTGAGGGGCCTTTGAGATCATCTTATCTGACCCCTTCTTTGTAAAGAAGCCCAGAGATGGACAGTGATCTTCATAAGGTCACACAGGAGGTCAGTGGCAAAAGCAGCACTTGAACCAGGCCTGAAACTCTGAACAGCTGATTTCTACCTGTAGTCCTGCCACTCCCTGCTGTGACTGACTTTATGTCACTTACACCCTCTGACATTTACGTTTCCTCATATGTTAAAATAGTCTTTATCCCTCAGAGGGCTGTTGTCAGGATGAAATAATGACAGCGGTAACACGTACCAAGCACTGACTACGTGCCAGGCATTGCTGGAAGGGTTTTACGTGTATTGATGCACTTTAAGCCTCACAGCAACTTTAAGGTGCTGTTATTCATCCTCATTTCATAGATGAGGACACTGAGTCCCAAAGAGGTCACACAGGGAATGGTGCAGCCTGAATTCCAGCCCACATCTGTCTACCTCCAGAATACGCCACCTTCTCAGAGCCCTGATGTGACCTGGGGCCACATGTCTGCGGCACCCGCAGCCTGCAGGGGAGGCCCACGCTCCCGACAGTCTGCAGGACGGGGAACCACGAGGCAGGGCAGGAGGGCGAGGGCCAGCTAGGCTACTGACCTACTGGGAGGCTCGTTTTGATGATGATGGGCTCCGGGATCTTCCAGAAGCCGTTATCCTCGTCCCAGCAGGACTCACGCCGAATCCTCTCGAGGTTGCTGTAGTTACAGTCCCTGCGGATCAGGGGCTGCACCTGCTCCAGGAGCTGCTGGAAGAGCATGGAGTCACGTTCCTGCCGGCGGATGGTGGCCAAGTAATCGATCTTCTCCAGCTCAAACTCCGACTGCAGATCCTTGATCTCCACCTCTGCTGCCCGAAGCTGAAAGCAAAGGGTGACAGGCGGTAGGCAGGGAAAGATACCTCCCCATCCGCCTGGCCACCCGCCGTCACTGTCCTGCCAGCAGGACTCAGCACCTGTTGGCTGGTCTGCTCATGCACCCCCCATCCTTATCCCCACCCTCCCTCCAGCCATCCTCCTTCTCTCACACCCACCGATCCCCTCTCCTATCCACTCGCTCACCTCCCACCTCCCCACCCAGCATTTAAATGAGGACCTATTGTGTCCCCAGCCCTGCAAAATGTAGGGGAAAAGTTGATCATCAACGCAACAGCCAGCCCTCAGTCACTGTCCCCCACGCACACATGGTATTCGGGGGCCTTTCAGAAGTACCCACACATGACACCTTAGCCCCCACTGTCCTAAAAGATCGCAGAGAACTGTACAAGTGGCGTTTCTAAGGGGAGCAACAGGCATAAACTCTCAGACTCAACCGTCCTCACTCTCGCACTGCCACGTTGCTCTGTGACCGTGTGACAGACACTGGTCTTAAGAGTCGGACCCACGTTGATTTGACCACAGATTCCAGATTCTTTCAGTCTCCTGCCCAGGTCTGCAGACTGACCCTCCGTTCTCTCCTGAGCACAGGTGACTGCCAACTCCAACTATGCCCACACCTCCCTGGGCCCCTGGCGCATAGTCCACTTCCTCAAAGGGCAGGTTGCGTTTGATTAGTAAAGAAGGATGCTTTTAATTCGTGGGAATGATTAATAATCCAGTTGGGAACACCTGGTAGGACATGGGGGGACAAGGTGTCACCAAGGGGCTGGTGCACAGCGTTTCAGCTCCATTTCTTAAGCTGAGTGGTGGACACATGGCGTTCATGGTAGTAATCATTATATTAATATATTTTGGTACATCTGGAATCATGCACACTAATTTTTAACAGCTTTGTTGTGATATAACTCACGTCATACAATTCACCCATTGAAAGGGCATAATTCAGTGGCTCTTAATATTTTCATAAAGTTGGGCAGCTATTACCACAATCAAGTTTAGAACATTTTCATCACCTCCCCAAAAACCTCATACCCATGAGTAGTCACTCCCCAGTTCGCCCCAACCCCCAGTCTCAGGCAGCCACTAATCTACTTTCCAGCTCCATAGATTTGCCCATTCTGGACATTTTGTATAAATGTAATATTACACAATATGTGGACTTTTGTGCCTGGTTCTTTCACTTAGCGTGATGTTTTCAAGGTTCATCCACGTTGTAGCACGTATCAGTGCTTCGTTCCTTTTTACTGCCAAATATATTCCATCGTATGGATGTACCACGTTTTACTTTCCCACTCATGACTGTTTCCACTTTGGGGCTTGTTATGGTTTGAATGTCCCCTACAAAATGCATGTTGAAATTTAACTGCCAGTGGCTAATGATGTTGAACATCTTTTCATGTGCTTGTTGCCCATTTGTATATTTTCTTTGGAGAAATGTCTACTTAGATCTTTTGCCCATCTTAAAACTGGGCTGTTTTTTTTAATTGTTAAATTATAAGGGTTCTTTATATATTCTAATACAAGGACCTAATCAGATATGTGACTCACAAGTATTTTCTCTCATTCTGTGGGCTATCTTTTCTCTTTCTTGATAGTATCCTTTGAAGCACAAAAGTTTTAATGAAATCTAATTTATCTATTTTTTTCTTTTGTTACTTATGCTTTTGGTGTCATATCTAAGAAATCATCGCCTAATCCAAGGT
>CAUYRT010051355.1:0-30906 GCA_963574885.1 Lepilemur ruficaudatus
CAAAAAGACAAGGCTGCAGTTGATTTATTTCCTTTAGAAGTAAGTGGGGAGAAAAAGCAGATGAATTGATATGGATAAGCATGGATTGACAAGGAAATAACAATTCTAAGTTATCTACCATGTGCTGGGCATTATTGCAGATATGTATTTCATTTAATGTACACTGTAATCTTTTCAAGCAAGTTTTATAAATGCCTAATTTTTAGTTGTCCAATTAGTTTCTTTCTATTTTTAGTAGAGACCAGGTCTCACTCTTGCTCAGGCCAGTTTCGAACTCTTGACCTTGAGCGATCCTCCCGCCTCAGCCTCCCAGAGTGCTAGGATTACAGGCATGAGTCACCTTGCCTGGCCAAGTTTTGAATCTTTTAAAAGCCATGTCGTCTCCATTCTTTTCTCCATGTAGGCGTTCTTATAATTATGCAGAAGTAAGCCTACTTTCCTCTTTTGGAAAGATTAACATATTCATTAAATTTAACTTGAATTTTCCACTCACATTTCAGAAACATTCATGCTGATTGATCTTTTAACAATATGTGTAATTGCTCATCTAGTACCTCATTAGGCTTTCAGTGGGCCACAGTTCTTTAGCCATAGTTGAAACATTCATTAAAATATTTTTGAAGTGATGCTTTTACTTAGTACTTGGACTTTGGCCCACGGGTATGTTTTTGCTAATCTGCCAACATATCTAGCTATTTGTCTGAGAACCCTCCCTATTGAGTCATGACCCTTGGTTACCACACTGATGCAAGCATCACGCTATTTCATTCTAGGCAAAATTTTGTTCACTTGGTTTAACACAGTCAAAGGAGTTTCTTTTGTGTCCCACTTTATCTTATATATTGTCAAAATCATCACTTTGAGAGAAATATTCACGTGGCCTTGTAACTCCTGATTACTTTTAACAAGTCCTCTGCAGCTAACAGACCATAGTAATGGTGCCTACACCCATTTCCTTTGTTTATCTTGTATTAATCTTTTATAACATAACAAAGAAGGAGGAAAATCCTAAGAATTCCAGGTATATGGACACATACACATTGAGAAGATCAAATCAAAGTGGGGTCCTCATGCTTTGCAATCTCATTTACTCATGTGTGGTCAGCTCCTATGGTGGTCTCAGCTCCCACTGTCAAATGCCCAAAATAATTTTAACTCTCGATTTCCAATTGACAATTGAGTATAGTCTATATTTTCAGTTATTTTTTTGTCTTGTCCCTTTTTAAAACAAGTTATCCATTTGAAAATTTAGGATACCTTTGCAGCATTTTCCTCATTAATTTTTCATAAAGCACCAATGATTTCACCATTCCTCCACCCAAACTTCACTATAAATTTGACATTTGTTCTTGTTTAGCTGAATTCATGTTGCTCGGATAGGGACTCTTTTCAAATTGATGTCTTATTCTTCTTACTGTCTCAATCTAAATCCTGTTCAAATATGTTACAACAAGTCAGTATGAGTTTATTTTATGAGTGTAAAATATTTTTGAAATCTATGTATATAGTTTTTTCACAATATGCATTTTTCATGAACTTTTTGAAGATCCTCATATATGCACTCTATGCAGAAGCACCGAAATATATAAAGCAATTATTAAATGATCTGAAGGGAGAGATAGACTTGCAGTACCATAATAGTAGGGGAACTCAATACCCCACTTTTGACAATAGATAAATCACCTAAATAGAAAATCAATAAAGAAGCATTAGACACAAATTATACTTGAGACATATACAGAAAATTTCTTCTAATAGCAACATGCACATTATTCTCAAGGGCTTATGGAACATTCTACAGGGTAGATTATATATTAGGCCACAAAAATATTAAATTTAATAGGATTAAAATTACATCAAGTATTCTTGATGTATTTCACAGTCCATGAAAGTATAATAAAAATCAATAACAGGAGAAATCTAAGAAAAGATACGAATAAGTGGAAATTAAACAATATGTTCCTAAACAACCAATGGATCACAGAAGAAATCAAAAAGGAAATCAAAATATACCTTGAGACAAATGAAAATGGAAGCACAACATATCTAAAATTATAGGATGCAGGCAAAGCAGTCTTAAGAGAGAAATTTACAGCAATAAATGCCTATATAAAAAAAGAAGAAAGATCACAAATGAATAATCTAATGTTACACCCTGAAGAACTAAAAAGAGAAGAACAAAATAAGCCCAAACTTTTCAGAAGTAAGAAAATAGCAAAGGGCAGAATAGAAACAAATTAAATAGAGATTGTAAAAACAATAGAAAAAAATCAATAAAACTGAGAGCTAGATTTCAAAATGGTAAACAATGTTGACAAAATCTTAGCTAGACTAACTAGGAAAAAAAGAGAGACTACTGAAATAAATGAGATCAGAAAAGAATGAGGAGACATTACAACTGATATATCCAAAACACAAAAGTTTATTTTAAAAAAAAGACTACTATGAACAAGTATACAGAAACAAATTGGATAAAATGTATAAATTTCTAGACATATAAAATCTACCAAGAGTGAATCATGAAGAAATAGAAAATCTGAACAGACTAATTAATGAGACTGAATCAGTAATAAATAATTTCCGTCAAAGAAAAGCCCAGTACCAGACAGCTTCACTGCTGAATTCTTCCAAACTTTTAAAGAAGAAATAATGTGAATTATTCTCAAACTCTTCCAAAAAACTGAAGTGGAGAGAATATGTCCATACTAATGTTATGAAGCTAGCATTACCCTGATATCACAAGCTACAGATTGGGTGGAAATATTTGCAAACCATTCATCTGATAGGAGGCTAATATACAAAATATATAAAGAACTCCTCAAGCAAGTCAATGAAAAGAAACCAAACAACTCAATCAAAAAATGGACAATGAACCTAAAGAGACACTTCTCAAAAGAAAACATACAAATGGTCAACAGATAAATGGAAAAAATTCTCATCATCACTGATATTCAGGGAAATGAAAATTAAAACCACAAAGAGATATCGCCTCATGCCTGTTAGAGTAGTTACTATCAAAAAGATGAAAGATAATGAATTTTGGCGAGGGTGTGGATAAAATAGAACCCTTTGTGCATTGTTGGTGGAAATATAAAGTGCAACCATTATGGAAAACTGCATGGAGGCTCCTCAAAAACCTAAGCAGAACCACCATGTGATTCAGTAATCCCACTTCTGAGCATATAGCCAAAGGAACTGAAATGTTGAGGGATATCTGCATACCAATGTTTATTGAAGCCTTATTCATAATAGCCAGGATATGTTATCAACCTAACTGTTCCTCAATGAATGTATGGATAAAGATGTGATAAATCTGGAATGCTATTTAGCCTTTACAAAGCAGGAACCCCGAACATGGATGAATCTGGAGGACATTATGCTAAGTGAAATAAGACAGGCACCAAAAGACAAATACTGTATGATCTTACTTATATGTAGAATCTAATAAAGTTGAACTCATAGAAATAGAGAATAGAATGATGGTTACCGCAAACTGAGGGTAGGGAGTGGGGAAAGGAGGAAAGGAATGGGAAGTTGTTGATCAAAGGATACCAAGTTTCAGATAGACAGGAGGAATGGGTTTTAAGATCTATTGCACAGCAAGTGATTATAGTCAATAATAATGCATTGTATATGTCAAAATAACTAAGAGTATATTTCAAATATCTCACTATAAATATGATAGATAAGTGAGGTAATGGATATGTTAATTAGCTTGATTTAATCACCCCATGTTGTATCCCATACATGTATACAATTATGATTTGTCACTAAAATAATGTTAATAATAACTTCAAAAAATTAAATAATCACACATGATGGCATTTTAATTCTGCCAGTCTGTTATGGTGACTATTCCAGATTCTTTGTAAACAAAAAATTATTAAGACATTGAGAAAAAAATTGCATTCAATTTTGAGAGCAGAGTCCTTCAAACCAATAGCTTAATAAGACAGGGAATTTTTTTTAAGAAGAATGTAAAAATACATGCTGGAAAGTCTGGGAATAGGCAGTCCTGGACTGGTATAGCATGTCCATGGTACCATCTGGACTCAGGACCCTTCTATTCTTACACTTAGCCATCTGTAGGATACTCTTATTATCTCATGGCTATAAGAGAACAACTGAAAGATCCACTGTACTCAAGAAAGGAGGAAGAGAAACCACAAAGGACAAAAATTCCCTGCCAAATGTCATCCTCCTTTTAAAGACTCTTTACCGATAGCCTATTCAACAAGTTTGGCCGGAACTAATCACTTGGCCACCCCTATTGCAAGGTGGCTAGGAAATGTTAACTTGGGAGTATCCCTACTGCTTATGAAATCAGAACCCTGTTAGTTAGGAAGTAAAAAAGAATATTAGTTAAGCAATGAAAGGTCTGTACCAAATTCTCTACATATACACTTCATATTCATTCCACTGGACTTTTTCACCATTCGTACACTTGTCTATTTTCATATTTCCTTGCTTTTGCTCCTTTTTTATATTCCCTGTGACGAAAATATGGGTACTCTGTTTACTACCAGTTGAAATCAACAGGTTTTAAAGGTGTATCTTAGCACCTTCTCTATGAAACCTTTCTCATCTTCCTCTTCAAAATTCATTATTCTCTCTTCTAGTCTCCTAAAGATTTTCTTATCAAACAGAACTTATCCAGAATAATGTGAATTATTTAAGAGCTTTACATGTTATGTTGTATTCCTCCAGGATATTTTTGACTCTTAGAGATCAGACTCTTGTCCTATTTGTTTTTGTGTCATATATCAATGCCTTGTATTTAATAGTTATTCATTATATTTTCTGAATTAAATATATAAATCTCACCCTAAAGAAACATAAATTTTGGTAGAGGAGACGACCTGCTTTTATAAATAACACAATAAAAGAGCAAATTTGGGAGTGTTCTGACAGAAGTCCATATAAAGCGCATTGGAAGTTATCTCTGTGGGATTTGTTAAGAGTTGACACTAAGTATGTATTTTCCCTAATTCCTTGATCAGTTTGGACTTATGTTTCTCACTGATATGGCAGCCGTTGACTCTAGATGTTTGTTTCCTCAAATATCCTTTTTCTCCACATTTTCTTCAATCTCTTTCAATTTCTGACTTCTTTTTTCACAAATGTGTACTGAGCTCTCTCATATTAAATGGTGAATAAACCATTTTTCTCTTGATTTTAATTTGCTTTGTAGTTTCATGCATTTTTCATCTTATGTTCACTAGCTGTTCTGCTTATTTTCTCTTTCCTCTCCAGATCAAGTCTTCAGCTTTTCCTACCAAGAATGGATGATATCAGTGGATTTGCATAGGCCTCAGTTGTACCTTAGGCTTGGCCAGGAGGAAATCAGAGGGGAAACAGAGAATGGAAATAGAATATTTATTTTCTCAACCCCATTCCTGAGAGGTCAATTTAGGTTAGTGTGTCCTTTAACTAAAGTTCATTGCTTGTTTTCAAGACAACCTCATATCTTTGACATTCATCTGGGTTTCTTAACTGTTCTCTTAGCCTTTAGAGTTTTAAAGTGGAAAGACTTTAGCTGTGGCTCCCTAAAATCTGCCCCTGCAGTTTTAATTATTCTCTTTGTAAATAAACCCTTCTAATCCTGTTGGGATCCTACTGTGCACATTTTCTCAACATGCATTCCTTCCTTAGTTTTTTAAAATCTGGATTACTTTCTTTTCTCTTTAGGAAGGTGATTTATTACTACATGACAATAAGGACAGATAGACCTCTGAAAATCCATTTCAACCCAAATACTCTTCTGTTTGGAGAAATGGTACTTGTTAGGAAAACATGTGTGAGAGAATTGGTGAATGAAAGCCTTGGGCAAGAAACAGGCTGTAAGTATATGGCACAAGGGCAGTGAAAGATTAAGACTATTTATTACTTATCAGAAGAAAGTGATGTAAAATGGTTATGTGATTTGGAACAATTTAAAGCTTCCACACTACAGATTTTACTTGGATGTCATGCATTTTCCTCTACTCTATGAGAGCATATTCCTTCAAAATCAGTACTTGGCTATGTCATAGATTACCTAGATGGATCAATGGAGAAATTCGTGACTTCATTAAGATATATATACTCATTAATTATGAGGTAATATTTACCCTAGAGCCCTGATAAGATTTAAAATTGTAGGCAAATCATATATAGTACTTGAAAAATGCAAAACAGTTAAATATCTTAGATAACATTACATAAATGAGCTTCATTAGTTTTAATTCTATTGAATTATGTTTAATTCTATTGAATGTTCTTAAACAAAATAACACACTAATTATGAAAATGAGAAGCATAAGACATCAACTCATTATTAATTTTATGACATTTGATGGCATTGGTATTATGACTAAATTAATTAAATAGCTTAAATTTAAAAATATTTAACTAAATTATTTGATATCTCTAATTGGACTTTTTAGACAACAGTAATAATAATATAAAAGTAAATTAGAATCTTGAGCTGACTGTTTTTACTGCATGCATATGATCAATGAAAAACTTTGATAAGAAACAAGATAAAATAAAGATTAAATTTTTAAAATCTTCCTTTCATAGTGTCATCTAGATAATAGTTCCAGGCTAATTGACCACAGTTTGCCTTTAGCTATCTTAGTGGTTTTCCATTGAGAAGTACATGTAATGCATCTTTGGAACAATATCTGGAAAATAAATACTGAATGTTAATAGTAGTTATCTTTGGGCAGTAGGATTTTAGATGGCTTTATTATTTTTCTTTTTTCTCATTGTCATTTATAATTATTATCTGCAATGAATATATATTTCTTGTTAAATTAAAAAGAAATAATCAAAATTCTCAGAATGTTAATGTTAAGAATTTCTTATGACAATATATATATATGCAGATAAGTCAGATTAGACCTGAGCTGCCTCTTTCTATTAAAGTCAATGTTTAAATTTCATTGATTTTAGAATATATTTGAACTTAAGGTGATTCAATTTAGAACACAGTGCTAAGCACCTATTATGTGTCCTAGGGACTCTGCTAGGCCCTGAGCAAGGATGAGGAGATGCAGTCTCTATCCTGGAGGCAGCCAAAGAGATATCACAAATTGTAATACAAGTGAGAGGGAGATGAAGTAAGATGAACTCTACTCTAGGCTTGTACCGATTAAAGTACAGAAGAGACCATTATTACTTTTTTGAGATGATTTTAAGGATTTTAACAAAATAGCAAAATTGCTCTGAATCTTTAAGGATGAATCAAAAAGCCACCTTGGTTTAATACATTTCTTAAGAGTGCATCTTTGATCTTAGCTTTATGTGCCAAGTAACATGATGTCAATTGTCTGTAACATTATAGACTGTGAATGGATGAGGAAAACTAGGAAACTGGAAATTGTTACTGAGTAAAATCTGCTAAATAATTTATGTCAATAAATGTAAAGGCAGTCTCAGAGACTGTTCTCTTTATGCTATTTTTATTAATGAATTTAATAGACAGTGAAATCGGAGTCAGAAACTGTCAAATGTACAGATGAGAAAGTTTACTACAATGAGAAATCAACTACAAAAGTTTAATCTTGTGTTATGATGTTCATACACAGATAAAAGTTTACAGACTATCTTTATGGTTTGAATTATGAATGTAAGCTTGAATTCAGGAATCTGAATAAATTTTAGGAGCTTCCATTTGTGCTTCTCTGATCTGAAAAAAAAAAATAGAGTTGACATGGAAAGAAGAAGAACCCATAAAGAGAAAGCCGACCCCTTAGGAAAATGTGCTCATTTAAATGGAATTTCACTATGCTTTGTGTTTGTATATTGCTACAAAGACTTCAATGTACATAGTGTAAGAAATATAAATGAAATAATAAAGCTCTTGCAGAAGGGAGTGCTTTCTTATAAATACCAATTACAAACAAACATATAATTATTCAACTTGAATATGTTGGAATTCTAAGAGAAAGCAATGGTTTTAATTTTCTGATTAATTGAAGATAAACTTGTATGTTTTACAAATTTCCTAAACTATAATTGGAAAATACTTTAGTAAGATGGACAGAGCCTAATTCAATTTACTTTGAGTTGATTTTATTGAACTCAGATTAAATATTCTGAAATTTCAAACATGCTTATATTCCATACATTTTGGTAAAGAAGAACTATGTGCTGGTACTGTTTTAGGTATAAAAAAAATAAAACAAAAAATAAAACATTTAGATAATAAAGGACAGCAGTAGAAGTCCCCAGAAATTAGACTGAATTCATTCAACAATTACTTATGGCCACTATTTGCCCACCATTGTTCTGGGTGCTGGGAGAGGAGTTGGAAACAATACGAACAAATGAAACAGAACAATCTTCCTTCACAAAACTTATTGCTGAGGGAAGAGTCAGAGGGCATCACCTTTAAAGGAGTTAATTTCATGCATGAGAGTATAAAGAATGTCTCTTCTAGACACTTTCTAGACACTTTCATTTTCTCAATAAAACAGTAATTAAGATAAGAAGAAGAGAGTGTAGCGGTAGAAAACTGTTGGTGGTTTGAGGACAGAGAGAAAGATGTGAAGTACTCATACAGGAGAGGGTAGTAGGATTGACTGGCAGTACTAAAGACTTGTTAAAGCTCTATCACCATACATTGACTTTGAGCATGCTTGTACGTATTTCTTTAAGATTAAACTATGGTTGGGGTTTTCCTCTGCAAATATAATAGAGTTAGAAAGGAAAATGTGGAAGGGTCTACACAGAGAAGTAATAACAATGATTGTCATGGAATCTAAGCCAGATGAGAAGAGGATGGAGGAAAAGATGACGTTAAGGAGAATGAGAAGATGGTAGGATCAATGAATTGAAGGTTTCAATGGAGTCAAAGAATTATTAAAATCAAGACAATAGAGACAGTGATCTGAAAAGATTCATTATAAATGGAGAGTTAGATGCTTACAATTGAGAGTATAGACAGGGCAAAATTATTAGAGACATAAAGTTCTAAAGGCTTATATGGGAATGAGTTGACTAAGAAAAGAGAAGAACAAGATCAC
Organism: Lepilemur ruficaudatus; assembly: GCA_963574885.1. Classification (NCBI taxonomy): domain Eukaryota; kingdom Metazoa; phylum Chordata; class Mammalia; order Primates; family Lepilemuridae; genus Lepilemur; species Lepilemur ruficaudatus. The sequence goes on from CAUYRT010051355.1 coordinate 9,012, forward strand.
AGGAAATAAGGAGGATAAAAGCAAACAAAAAACCAGGGTTTTGCAAAGATCAACTACAGAGAATTTGAATTAGTCAGATGGTATTTGCACTGATCCTAGACCACATTTTGAGAGAGAATTGGTACAGTACAAATCTCTACTACTTGCATAATTTTACTCATTATTCTTTTCCCTTAAAATTAAAGCACATAAAACCATTCTAACATAGTAGGTATTCAAACATATTAACACATGTGCGTACATATGTGTGTAAGCCAGGCACTACTACTATGCTCTCAGGAAAGAGTGGGAAGTCTTGAAAAAGAGCAGCTGCACTGGGAGGAAATGGTTTTAGATCTTTTGCAGTTTTACTAATTGATGGGGAAAATATTATAGGACAAGGAGTTGGATTTTACTAAGAATTTGGGTAGTAATTCCTAAAATTGGGTTCCGTCCCATTTTCATACTTTATATGGTTGTCTTGGAATTGTCATGGTGACGTCAATGGTGGAGACATTTTAAAACCACAATGTAAATGATACTATAATCAGCCAAAGTTCATGTAAGGTGACAGAGGTAGCTGACAAGCCCATTGAGGCCTGTTTTTGTCTGTGGTTATCAGCTCCTATTATTAGCTTCTGCTTAAGAGTTGTTTATTTTAACACCTGCACCCACCTAATCTTTAAGCCCCTGCATCAGGTCTCAGCCCTGTCTCCTAATCTCCTATTCTAACACTAGGTGATCTTTTCCTCAAGCCAAGTCCCATTTCAGCGTGGTGACACATGCAAAGGCAAATAACTCTGAGTCTGAAAACCTTGAAGATTACAGTAACTTTTAAGTCCAGGTTTTCTTGAAGAATATGATACAGAAGAAAGTATAGCTCACAACCCTCATCAAAACTTCTTAAAAGTTTCCCTAACTACATTTTTGTCCATTCATTTTCCCCCTAACTTCTTTCCCAATCTATGCTAGTTCATGTCTGTTTCTTATTGCTTAAGACCCCGTGCTGTTTGGTCACCCTGATGAATCTGTAAGGCAATCGGAACCCCTGATACTTTTGCATTTATATCCTCACACATTATACATTGCAGATCATACATTTTCTTTAAAAAGCATGAGAGGAAAAAAGTTATAAGTACTTATATACTTTCATATATTTAGTGCCTGTCACATGTGTTTATGCATACATAATATGCATAAATATTTATTTGTGTGTGTGAGAGTTTACTCAAAGACACGAGATACAGTGATTTACCTCAATTCTTGAGAATCAGAAATGTGGAGGAGTAAAGTTTTACTAAATGACAGATATTCAGTGGTTGCATAGTCCGGTAACATTGGGAACATGACTGAAAATAAATGAATGAGAAATTGAGTTTGACATTTGCATGATGAAATATGAAGCACATTTTCAATAATTTCAGTGATCCCCTAAATATCATTCAGAAATGTTAGCTGACCTAAATTTCCATTTAGCTAATGACTTCCTTTGCAAAACATATGACAAGCTGTCATTGCTACAACACTAGTAATACATCAATAAATTCCAACTTTTGTGAGTTTTTGTATATTTATATCTAATGCAGTGGAAAAATCCCTAGATACAATAGAAATTGATATAATCTCTTATAAAACCAAGAGAGAATATCAATGTTTAAAACATTCACGTATTTGAATATAATGCAAAACACAGGGCTGTATATGTCTCTTAAATAAAGAATATTTAACTGTATCCTAAGGTAAAAATCCTCATTCATCATTTTTGGATGTAAACAAAATAACCTTCAGAAGTCTATACCAAAGATTTTAATAAAAAATACTTGCAAAGCCAAGAAGATTTTATTAGGCAATGCAATGCTTTTTTTCCCTCCTAAACAAGGTTAAATCCTTAATAAGTAATACTAATAGGTTTTTCCCATTCCTGCTTAGGTTTTTCAGTGGGAAGTGATAAACAGGAAATTGGCAGAGAGGAGATAAAAATCTTGAAGCACATATTTCAATTTTTAACTCAAATGCTACAAATTGAAATTCTTATTAATTTATATACTTGAATAGCCATCAGTTTGTAATTAGGTGTTCTGCTCATTGAATGAGATGAGATCATTTTAAATTGATCGTTTTTTAATCGTTTGGTATTTGCATGGAAAATCAGTACTGAATTGGTGAAGTCCTCTTGCTGTAAGCAGAGAATATTTGATTGCAAGGAAAAGAAGCAACATAAGTTAGCTCCTCAAAAAGGAGAAATATTTGACAGGTGCAGACCATATTACTCATAAGTAAAAGCAGCTTAATTCTCCCTAGGGTCTAATGTTATGCAGTTTCCATTCATTGCCTTTCATTCGCATTTTCATTTTCTCCTCTCCTTTCCTCTCTTTCCCTCCCCCTACTCTGGAGTACACTTGTCTCTGCAGCTCTATCTTGGGGTAAAGAGTCTCTCATCTCTGCCTACTATTGCACATCTGCTTCTTTTACTCTCTAGAGTCTAGAAAGAATGTGGTCACCTAGACCAACTCCTTTAGCTGTATTTACCAATGTCCCATATACGGCTACCCTAGTGGAGGTTTTTACATAGACTCTAGTTCAGGAACCCAACAAAGTTAAAGTAGATATCTCAAGTTGTAAATGCAGCAATTTTCATCAAGTGAGCACCCCAGCACCAATGAACTGTGACGTGGAAAGGGCTACACAGACTTGGGCAAAGTGAGAGTAACATTGGAAGCAGACTCTGTCAGAATGCGTGATGGTAGTTTCTCTACATGAGGATTGATGAATCTCTCTAGTCCATTCTGCTCCTATAGGGGAAACCCAAGGCCAGTGATATAGATGGTTAAAATTCCCATCTGTATGCTGTTTTAGAAAGGTTGAGAAATTCCCTTATCCCATTCATTTGAGTGTGGAACGCACTAGAATTTCCTATTCAGAAATCCATTCCTTTTTTGGGAAAGCACATTCTCTTAGAAATTAAAAAACCTTAGACTTTACACATGATAAGACAGAACTGTGGAAAAATATGTGCTAGTTGAAATGGACTCAGTTATCTACTTAGAATAATTTATAACTGCTAGGAATCTTAGATATAATCTAATCTCACTCTTTGTTTCTAGAGAAGCAAAGTAAGTTGTAGGAGTTTAAGGGGTTGCCAGTCCATTTATTTATTTATTTATTTTCAAGGTGTTAAGGGCGTAAGGATGTTTTAGGGTACATGGATAGTTTTTGTACTGTTTGAGTCCTGGCTATAGGTATGCCTGTCACCAAAATAGCTTTTATATTACCCATTAGGTTGGGTTATTCTCCTCCCCTCCTCCTTCCTCCCCCCTGATTAATTTCCACTGAGTTTTACTTACTTCTGTGCAGTACTTTTTGGTTAGTTTCAATTTAATAGTTAGTACATATGATGATTGTTTTTCCATTCTTGAGATACTTTACTTAGGAGAATAGTCTCCAGTTCCTTCCGGATTGTTGCAAAAGGCATTATTTCATCTTTTTTTTATGGCTGAGTAGTACTTCATGGTATGTATGTGTGTGTGTGTATATATATATATATATATACACACACACACACCACATTTTATCAATTCACTCATGAATTGATGGGCACTTGGGTTGATTCCACATCTTTGCAATTGTGAATTGTGCCACAATAAACATTCATTATTTCATTCTTCTGCTGGCTTTGGGTTTGTTTTTTTCTTCCTTTTCCAGTTCCTTGAGGTGTGACTTTAAGTTATTAATTTCTCACTTTTCTATCTTTTTGATGTAGGCATTTAAGGCTATGAATTTTCCCCTGAATGTCTTTTTGATGAAAAATCTTCTTTTCCTTTGGGTAGATACCCAATAGTGGGATTGCTGGACCAACTGGTAGTTCTACTGTTAGTTCTTACAGGAATCTCCATACTATTTTCCATATTTGCAGTCCCACCAACAGTGTATATGTGGTCCTTTTTCTATGCATTCATGCCAACATCTATTGTTCTTGGACTTCTTAATAAAAGCCATTCTGACTGGGGTAAGGTGATATGTCATTGTGGTTTTAATTTGCATTTCCCTGATGATTAGTGATGTTGAACATTTTTTCATATGCTTATTGGCCATTTGTCTTTCTTCTTTTGAGAAGCTTCTGTTCATATATTTTGCCCACTTCTTAATAGTGTTGTTTGTTTCTTTCTTGCCGATTTGCTTGAGTTCTTCGTAAATTGTGGTTATTAGCCCTTTATCAGATGTGTAGCTTGCCAATATTTCCTCCTATTCTGTAGGTTGCCTATTTGCTCTGTTGATTATATCCTTAGCTGTGCAGAAGCTTCTTAGTTTAATCATTCATGATTTGTTGAGCTCTGAGAGTAGTGTGGTGAGGGCCCCAGTGATTATAATCATGCTATTTACTTCTTTGCTTAGCTCTAGTAAGATTTGCTTTATGTGTCTGGGAGCTCTTGTGTTGGGTGCATACATGTTTAGGATTGTTATGTCTTCTTGTTGAACAGCTTTCTTTACCGTTGTATAATGACCCTCTTTGTCTTTCTTCAAATTTGATGGCTTAAAGTAAATTTTACCTGGTAAGAGGATGGCTACACTTGCTCTCTTTTGGTTTCCATTTGCGTAGAATATATTTTTTCCATCCTTTCACATTGAGTTTGTGTGCATCCTTGTGCTTCAGATGTGTTTCCTGGAGACAGTCGATACTTGGGTTGTATTTTATCATCCATTCAGTCAGCCTATGTCTTTTGAGATGAGCATTGAGTCCATTCACATTGATTGATTACATTGCTACATGGGATGTTGTTTTATTCATCCTGTTGGGTGGTCCCTTATTTCTTTGTTTTCTCTCTTGTTCTATTGTTTTATAGGAGTTGTGAGTTTGGGTTTTGTTGTTGTTGTTGTTTTGATGAATCTATTGCTGGTAGGTATCTGTTGTGCTGTTTTGTGTATAGTACTGTTCTGAGTAGAGCAGGTCTGGTCATGGCAAATTTTCTCAGTGTTTGTTAGCCTGGAAAAGACTTAATTTCTCTGTCTATTGTGAATTAGTTTTGCAGTGTACAACATTCTAGGCTGCTAGTTGTTCTGTTTAAGTTGATTGATGATGGGGCCAATCCCTTTTGGCTTGTAAGGTTTCCACTGAAAAGTCTGTAGTTAGCCTGATGGGTTTTCCTTTGTGGGTTATTCAACACTTACATTTTGGTGCTTTCAGAATTTTCTCCTTAATTTTGACTTTGGCCAGGTTGATTACTATGTGTCCTGGAGATGACCTATTTGCTATGAATCTTTCAGGTGTTTGATGTGTATTTTGTATCTGTATGTCTAGAATTCTGGCAATACCTGAAAGTTTTCTTCAATAATTTCCTGAAATAGATTTTCCATGTTTTTAATTCTTTCTTCTCCCCACTCAGGGAAACCTATAATTCAAATGCTAATTTGTTTCACATAGTCTCATATCTCTCAGTGAATGCTCAGACTTTTTAATACTCTTTTCTGCCTCTTTGAATGCTTGGGATATATAGAGCCTTGTCTTCAAGCTTTAAGATTATTACTTATCCTTGGTTTAGCTTGCTATTAAAGCTTTCTATGGCATTTTGAAATTCTCTAAATGACTCTTTCATTTCTTTAAGTTTAATTATTTCCTTTCTTATGTTGTGTAGCTCTCTGGTGACTTTTCATTTTTTTTTTCATTGATATGCTAAAATATTTTTTGGTTTCTTTTTGTTGGATTTTAACTTTATCTTCGATTCCATTCATCTTATTTTCCATCCATATGCTGAATTCCATTTCTGTCACTTGACAATTTTTTTGTGGGTGGAGTCTACTACTGTAGCTCCATTGTGTTCCCTTGGGGGGTGTTGAACTATTTTGTTTTTCCATGTTTCCAGTGTTCTTTTGCTGGTTTCTTGTCTTTTGGATCCTCTTCTCTAGGCTCTGGGATGATATGACTTTAGGGTACCTGCTCTCCTTTGCTGGGGACTCTCTTGAACCAAGTCCAGTAATCATGACTACTCAGGGCTGTGGGATCCTGAGTGAAGAGTTGGACCTCAGGGAGGTTCTTCAGGTGCAGGGGGAGTGGTGGGGACTCAGTTGTGTGGTCTAGGGGACCAGTCACCACTCATGAGTCTCAGAGGTGGAATCGTAGGCCTGGCAGGTGCCCAGGAGCTACAGGGGTTGAGCTTTGGATGTGGGCACAGCCAGAACTACAGAGCTGACTTTGGGGATTTTGTTGTCATACCTACCCACATGTGGGACTGTTCCAACAGCATGGAGATTGCTGATACTCCATTGTGCAGATGGTGGGTTGTCTCAGCGATCCAGGTTCTGTGGAGGTAGGCCAGAGCTGCTGGTCAGTGGAGGTTCTTCTCCTACTCCTAGGACCCACTGAGGCTGTCACTCCAGGCTTCTTTACTGGTGCCTGTGGTGTCTGACGCTTTGCCTCTGTTTGGCTCCCACACCAGAGAGAAGTAGTACTTGGCCCTCAGTCACACGGCATGACAGGGGAGCATGTGTTCCCTCTCTGGTCCAGTATAGGTGATGCAAATGTTACTGCTGGATGGCTGGGTCCAATCAGATGTGGCTTAGTGCACCAGAGCAATCAGGATGTCATCAGTTGTAGAAGTCTGGGATTGGCAGGCACCAGATGTCTGCTGCACCTGCTTTCTGGTGGAATGTCACTGTACAGACTCTGAGCAGCTCCCTTATCAGCCCAGAGGTCTGCAGTGGAAAAGGGAGACCCCTCAGAGATCAAGCTGCCTATAACTTTTGTTTATAAACAAAAAAGTCTCCTCTTGGGTTGTCTCTATCCTCCTGTCTTCACCTCTTGCCAGCAGTTTGTAGCTTAATCTCCAAGACAGCAGGTGATATTTGTGAGTAAGAACCAGCCATGCCCTGTTTGATTGAGTTGGTAGATGTTGTACTGAGCTATAGGGTTGTTCTCCCTGTCAGCATTTGATGCTTGCTGGAGAAAGCCATCTGCCGAGATGTTCTTTTTTGCCTGTGATAAACTCTAGCCGCTCAGGTGGAGTACTGGAATGCTCCAGGCTTTGGGAGGGGCCTTGTAGCTCCCAGGGGGTTGCTTGGACCCCCTCCCCCAACCCCACAGCAGAAGTGGGTAGAGGAGTGAAGCTGGGCGTGGTTAGGTTTTGTGAACCTGGAAGGCTTTGAAAAGCCCTGGCAGGGCTCAGAGGTTATTTTCCTGGCTGCTAGGGGGAGCTGCTGGGAGGAGAGTCAAGGCAGGTTCTCCAGACCTGGAGGGCTGGGTGTTGGGGAGAGGCTTCAAATCCTCAATGGCCTGGGCATTGTTCTTGGTTGCTATAGTGTCCCATGCTATGATATTCCCCACTAGAGGACCTGTGTAGTCCAACAGTGCTATTTTAAGCCTCAGAAGGGCACTAAGTTTACTTCCCTGGTATCTGGGCAAAGCCACTGGGAGGAAAGTCAGACAAGTTTTCCAGACTGGGAGTACTGGTCATAGGGAGGGGGCCGCAAATCCCCTCCATTCCAGGCACCTGATTATACCATGCTTAGTTGCTATGGCGCCCCAGGCTGGGATCTTCCCCGCCAGAGGATGCACCCTGGTCCAACAGCACAGATTTCCTATGGGGAGGGTGATCAGTGCTCTCCCAGATCGTGGCATTGGACCCCTACAGTTTTCTTCTATCTGTTCTGCCCATGTGGGCTCTCTTGCCTCCTGAGTCCAGCTCCCAAATTTCTCCCCCTGTGTCCCCAGCAACCCGCTTGAGTCCAGGGGGCACTGGATCTGGCCTGCATATCTGACCCACTGGTGTGCATCTCTGTAACATGCCAGCAGGCAGGAAGCTCTGAGATCAAGCACCCTGGGCTCACTGCAGGTCCTCAAGGGGGGAATGCATGGGCCCCACTCTCTGTGGAATCCTCAGACTAGAGTAGACATTAGCTGGAGAGGGTGGCCTCTTGCCAACTTCTGGGCTCAGACTGCTCTCCTGGTTGCAGTGGGTGGGGGAGAGGCAGGGAATGATAAAAGTCTGAGTGGATGAAAGCCAGCTCTCTGGCCTCTTGTGTCACCCTTTTTGGAGAGGAGCCCCACACAGAATGTCCAAGCTCTGGGATCACACAAGTTCTCCCCACAATTCTATAGTTGCTTCAGTGCTTGGGCTCATGGGGGTAGAAAAGCCTCCCAATAACTTGGTAGCCAATTGATCACCAAAGGAATGTAGCAGGTAGAAAGGGATTCCCCCTTACCCGTTCACTGGGCTCTGAACCTCTCTGGGTTTGTTCCTCACCAATATCTTTTTTCTTTATCCTCTTCCTTTTCTGCTTCGTGATTTTCCTCTATGAGGTCCTCAGCAGGCTCTGGCATTTCTCCCTATGATGTACACCTGAGCTGTGCCTCTCCCCTCTCCTTTATTTGAAGTCCTTATTTCCCCTGGGATAGTCTGGAAAGCATTGTCTCTAGTCTGCCCTCTTCCATTCCCCAAGTCTATTTTGTAAAAGTTGGTTATTTTGTAAAAGGCAAGGCTAAAATCAGGTTTTCTTGACTCCAACTCCAGTACTATTTCTACTGTACCAAAGTGTTCCCTTTTTAATAACTCAATTTGATCAATGTACTAAGGAAATTTGAATTTTGTTGTATTAGAAATGTCTGTGCTATTTTTGTATTTGGTATTGGTGCTGTAACAAATTACAACAAATTTAGTGGCCTAAAACCACAAAAATTTATTGTCTTATGGTTCTGGAAGTCAGAAGTCCGAAGTAGGCCTCACTGAGCTAAGATCAAGGTGCTGACAGGGCTGTGCTCTTTTCTGGAGGCATTAGGGGAGAATGCATTTCCTTGACTTTCCCTATTTCTAAAGGCTGCTCACAAACTTTATTTTATACCCTTCCAAATTCAAAGCCAACAGTGGCGGGTTGATTCCTTTCACATCAAACACTCCAGTCTCTTCTCCAATTCTTATATCTTCTCATTGTTCACTCATTCTTATATCACTCATTGACACAGGGGGAGAAATTTGGGAGCTGGACTCAGGAGCAAGAGAGCCCACATGGGCAGAACAGATGGAAGAAAACTGTAGGGGTCCAATGCCACGATCTGGGAGAGCACTGATCACCCTCCCCATAGGAAATCTGTGCCGTTGGACTGGTGTAATTACACTGAGCCCACCTGGATAATCCAGGATGTTCTATTTTAAGGGAGCTGATTAGTAACCTTAATTTCACATGAAACATTAATTCCCTTTTGCTATATAACCTAACATATTCATAGGTTCTTAGGATTAGGACATGAAAATCCTTGGGATCTATTATTCTGCCTACCATAGTGTAAAATTTTTATACCTCATATCACCTAGATTAAGCCTGTGTTTACCCTTATTTGTCTTCTGTAATTTGCACTGGTAATTTCCCCCTCTGAAGGCTAATTATTAGGTCAGGATACTTTTTGATTTAATTCATTTCTTTCTTCCTCCTGAAGATCCTCCTTGTTCTCTGCTGTGATTTCAGTCTATATTGTGACTATGTGTGCAATATGATGATGATAGCAAAGAAGGAAAGAGGAAATTGTGAAGCACATGGCAATTATACAGGAAATGTACTTGGGTACCATTCTGGCATGGGGAGTGTCATGGTCAATTTGGAAGGTTATTTTGGGTGGATTAACATTTAAATTAGTAAACTTTGTATAAAGCAGATTCGCTTTCCATAGTGTAGATGGGTATAATCCAATCAGTTGAAGGCCTGAATAGAACAAAAACCCTAGCTTCTCCAAGAGAAATGAAAGTTCTTCAGCAGACTGCTTTCAGACTTTATCTGCACCATCAACAATTCTGTGTCTCCACACTGTTAGCCTTCAGACCAGAGGTGCATCATTGGCTCTCCCGGCTCTCCAGCCTGCTGGCACATATAGCAGATTTTGGACTAGCCACCTTCATAATCACATAAGCCAATTTCTTATAATAAACCTCTCTCTATTTATCTATATATTTATACACACACACACACACACACACACACACACACACACACACACACACACGTTCTCTCTCTCTCTCTCTCACACACACATATCCTACTGGTTCTGTTTCCGTGGAGAACCCTGACTAATATAGGCAATCTTCAGCATCCACAACATAGCCTGATAGAATTTATCCTCACTTTATCTTAGTCTTCAATTAGCATTGCTTCACTTTGGATCTTGTTATCCTGCATTGTTTTACTTTCTAGCCTTTAGACTTTATACTCTCTCTCTCCAGCCACTGCCTCCACACCCGTCTATTCTACTACTCCGAACTGAGTTTACTTTTTATCTTCGCCCGATAATACAATGATTTAATACCTTTTGCCCAACTTTATACAGACTGCTAACCCTCTTCCAGCTGTTTCTGAGTCATACCCAGCCAGATCTGCTTGACCATAAACTTCTGTTAATATATTGTTATCTCTAATCTCCTGGATAAACCTGATTTTAAACACTATAACATCTAACTATGAATTATCTCTTGAAACTATAATTGATTGGTTCTTGTCCTTGCTGCCTAAATGTGGTTGTAAAAAATCAGATAATCTACCCAGTGCCCACTACCCATAATACTTATTTCATCTTCTCTTAATGATTTCTAGTATACTCCTCTGGTTGGCAATTCCAAGTTTCTCCAATCCATTCATTTCTCCAATCACAATGAATACATGAATCCTCTCATGCAATTTTTCTCATGTTCTAAGTATTCCTCAAAGAAAATCTAGGCCAGCCATTATGATCTCCTAGTCTAGTATGTGCAACAGGCATGAAAATAAATTTGGCAGTACAGTGAGATTAGTGCTCTACTAAACACATGCTAGACATATGCAAAAGTAGACAGTTGGTTTAAAAGAGGGTATTGAGTGCCTCTGTGGAGGTGGCATTTCTCAAGACTCAATTTTAGAGCATCTGTTAAGCTACAACTTTCAGAAAATTTACCTACTTTCAGAGAGTAATCCTTCACCCTTATCCAAAGAGTCATCAAATCCTATATATAATACTTCTTATTATTAACAATTTCTTTTTTTTGACCCAAGACACTACTTTAGGTAGATATAATTATATTCCGAGAAAACTGGTAAGAATACCAGTTGAGCTACCTGCCTTCCTTCTCTACATTTTTTTTATTTCAGCATATTACAGGGGTACAGATGTTTAGGTTACATATATTGCCTTTGCCCCACCTGAGTCAGAGCTTCAAGCATGTCCATCCCCCAGATAGTGCGCATCGCACTCATTATGCATGTATATGCCCATCCCCTCCTCCCCCCTCCCATCTGCCTGATGCCCAATAAATGTTTTTCCTATATGTGCACTTAGGTGTTGATCAGTGAAACCAGTTTGCTGGTGAGTACATGTGGTACTTATTTTTCCATCCTTGGGATACTTCACTTAGTAGAATGGGTTCCAGCTCTATACAGGAAAATACAAGAGGTGCTAGATCACCATTGTTTCTTATAGCTGAATAGTACTCCATGGTATACATATACCACATTTTATTGTTTATTCTGGGATGAATTTTTCTCATATATAATTTATCATAATATGCCTCTGATTCCTACAAGGAAAAGTCTAAACTATTTTAGAAAAGTGTGCTATTCAAGGCTATTTATTATCTAGACTCAAACCCCCTTTGCAAAAGTGTGCCTACTATTTCCTAAACAAATTCTTTTAGCATGGCAGGCATGAGTTCTCTCACATCAATTCCTTCAAACTTCTAGCCTCAATCTTCCCCAATCCCAATTAACTTCATGCTGTGGTCATGTTGGACTGATCCTGGTTCCTTGAAATTGTCTCCTTTCTGTCTTTGTGTACACTATTTTGCATGTTTCTCCCCTCAGACTTTTGACGTTATTCATTCAGATTTATATTCTCCCAACTTGACCCCTCTACCCCAAAATGTTTATATATTACTCAATTTTAAGAAACGACAGTGAGCTAGCACCGCTTATATTATCTTGGATTGAGCTTGAGCCCATTATTCGAAGTGAGGTGACACAAGATTGGAAGAATGGGCCCCACATGTACTCACCATCAAATTGGTACTGACTGATTAACACTACGGTGCTCAAATGGTGGTGGTGTTCACCAGGGATTCGGGACTTGGGGGGGTAGACCCACATCTGAAGGATGTGGTGAGCATTTTGGAGGGGAGGGGCATGCTTGAAATGTAGTTGGGAATGGGAATTAGGCGTCTCAATAGGGGGAAGGAGATGTTCTAAAACTGATTTGTGTGAGTAGCTGTACAACTTGGTAAATTTACTAATAATCATTTAATTGTACACTTAAAACGAATTAATTGCATGGCATGTAAATTATACTTCAATAAAGTTGGTTTAAAAAAAAGAAAAAAATACTGATCAAATGAAATATTTACAACTCCTTTAAATCCTGCAGTTCAGTGTGACATTATTTACTGTCCTGAAATAGACATTTAATAATGATACAACACTTTCTAACTGATTATTTCCAGTTATTTGTGGGAAAAAATGGTCTCTATTTGTACATGTGGAAAAACAGAGATAATTGCGTTGGTGACTTCCCGTAACCTAAAGCAACAAGACAGTGACATACCTGAGAATGGCATTTAGATCTTTGACTTCCATTTTGTTTCCTACAAAGCTTAACTCAACAACAAGGAAAATAATTCCATAAGAATTAAACATTCTGTCTTTGAATTGAAATACAGTTTTCTTTTCAACACCAACACCTTCACCACAGGGTATTCTGTGAACCGAACAGAAAGACTCTGTGCTGAAGCTGTGTCTCGCTAACACTTGAATGGGCATATTAACTTCTTGTTGGAGAACTATTTAATTTGAATAGAATCTGAGCTGTTAGAGTTGTAAGATGATTTTATGTAACCTTCATTTCTCTATTGATGAAAGCTCTAGCTCTGCTACCTTTAAGATCTGAAAAGGCAAGACCTCTGCCATTAAAAAAAAAAAATCACAGTTATCTGGAAGATACATTCACAAGCGGTTAGCAAATATTGCATTGGCTTTTACACATTACCAGGACACAGAAGAGGTAAAGAGGTGAAATCGGAGAATTGATGGACTGTATACGTTGAAAATAATATTGACTATTAAAGGAATGTATCATTGAACTTCAAATATATAAATACTTTTCTCTTATATGTTAAAGCCTATCTTGGGAAGAATTTAAATTTCAATACAGAATATAAGATTGAAAGAAAATGGCCCAATGCTCTAGCTATAATTTTAATGAATATGGCAGTTTCTTGCTCATAAATATGATTAAAATTGCAACACTTTTTAAAACATGAAAATCATGTGTAACCTGATACTGAATTTAAAAGGACTCTAGCAATGTATTATTTGACCACTGTAAAGGGTTGAGGGTCTTTGTGTTTGCCCCTGAAAGGACCCACATTAATTTTTAAGGGCTGCATTTCGGTGCATGTAAGAACATGCTCAGGCTGGGTGCAGTGTCTCACACCAGTAATATCAGCACTCTGAGAGGCCAAGGTGGGAGAATGGCTTGTGGTCAGGAGTTCAAGACCAGCTTGGGCAAGACCAAGACCCAATCTCTAAAAAAGAAAATAAAAATGAACATGCTCCCATGTATAAGCAGATAAACTGCTATCATATTCTCAGAACATAGTTCCTTTATCCATCATGGTATGACCACATTTTGAATTGTTTTAAATGAGGGATAGTAATATCTTGAGCTCTACTTTGGCATTTCAACAAATGACTAAGTGAAGCTCTGGTTAAATTGTGAAGATTAAATTGAGTATTTTCATTGTCTGTTAACATGCATAAACATTTTGAAATTGATACGCCCATTTGAACTCTACAATTATTTATAACAATGTATTGAGTGCTTTTATTCTAGTCACTGTGCTAAGTTCCAGAGAGTTAAAGATAGAGAAGATGTAGTGGGAAAGAAAGCATATATGCAAATAATTATGAAGTGATGGAAAACTAGGAATAAACACATGTAACTTCAATCTTAAAAACAAACAAACAAGCACATAGGAATTATAGAGGTGAGGAGTGAGAGTAGGGACATTCCCATCACATGCACCTTCATTTGAAGGGCTGTTGAGACAGCCAACAACATAACTTGGGTAGTGAATTATATGCAACTCAGTGTTGTTAGATCATAAAGTTCAAACAGACAAGAGTAAAGATATGTTTTGAGAGACAGAAAGGGTCCAGGTGAAGGTCAGTTAGTTGGGGCATACAAAGTAGTTTAAATTTCATCCTATAGAAAATAGAGAGCCATTAAACGGTTTTAAGAGATGTTTTGTGTTTTAGATAGAACAACACCCTGGCAGCTGCAAGGATAATAGATTTGAGAAGATAAGATTATAAGCCAGAAGAGCAGGCAGTCAAGAGAAGGTTGAAGCAGTCTAGGAGAGAGAAGCAGTCTAGGAGAGAGATAGGGATGTTGAAAGTGTGGGTGAACATTTAAAAAAGTACTTAGAAGACAAAATTACCAATACTAACTTGCTGGCTGTGGGGCAGAGACAGAGGAATCCAGAATAATTATTTTGGGTTTTTTGTTTGAGTGATCTGTATTTTGCGGCATCAGCTTTATTAGAAAATAAGGAGAAGGATAACATGGAAAAGAAGGAAGAAGAGGAGGAAAAGAAGAAGGAAATTTTTACTGATCCTTGCATTTTCAGGCAAACTGGCTCTTTTTGTAATAGTGGCTGCTCAATGATAAATGTAGTGACATAAGTAGGTGTTCATTATCTTTGAAAAATTTTGATACAGAATGTGTATTCTCAACTCAATTAGCATAATTATTATTTTGATTATCACTTTGAAATACTGTAGCATTTTCTAAGAATACTTTTGTTTTTCGAATATTCTTTGTACAGGTGTATAAAAAGAAATAACTAAAGCTTGTCCGTTTATAGAAAAAAAGCAATAGCAAATCAGCCTGATTTTTGAGGTATTCCATCATTCTGTTTCTAGTTAACCTTTACAAAGTAATTTTCAGAGTTTAGAGATGTTCATCAAGCATCCCTAGATTTATTAATGAGTTAAGGATTTATCTGCTTAATTAATTTAATCCAGGGCATTATGGCTAAAATAGACAGCTCAAGCTATTCAACTGATTCATGTTTATTCTGAGATTAATGTTTATTCTTATCAGATTTGTTCATTATTTTGTCAATAAGATGCAGTTGGTAAAACCCAAACCAAACAAAATCAAACAAAAAATCATTTAACAAAAAATATTACTTCATAATGGAATGATCTCCCTTCCATTTCTAAGTAGCAATAACTTAATGATTTATTTCACTATGAAAAGGATTTGAAAGCCAGACTATACAGAAAAAGGATGACCTCTGTTCTAGTAATTGAGCCTGGGACCATACACACTGCTGTATATTTTTCCTTGGTTAAAATACATTTTAAAATGCTAGAAATATATCACATAATGTGAGGAAGATATGACAATATATAATTTCTAACAACACTAAAATAAATAAAATACTTCCAGATTTCTCACATTTCTTTGCTTTCAAACACTAAACATTTCTTCATATACATTTACATCATTATACCCCATAGAATTATACTTGCAGTGCAAATGTTAGTAAATCATTTATACTATGATTTGTTACATGTGAAATGCCAGTGATTTATCTTCATTATGATATAGTTTATTTTAACTGAAAAGAATTATCTATAGGGCTGGCAAGAAGATGATCCATAGGAACAAAAGCCTTTTAAAATTCCAGATTATGACTTTTCATTTTCCTAAATCATTACTTCTATGGTGCAATGAATGATACCCAAGTGACCTAGAAGTGTTGATGTCCTTGCCTAAGCACCTGAAAGAGTACTACACTTTGACACTGAGGAAAATCACAAAGAGTACGCTATATATTTGTTGCTTATTTTGCTAAATATTCTTAGAATAATAATTAGCTCTCAAAAGAATGGGTGCCATCCAGTGGGAATCATTAAACTATTAATCTAAAAGGCCTTAAACACTCAATAAATACTTGGAGACATGGTCTACCTACACAACTGTTGAGCATTAAGCCAATTCAGCGAAAGGCAAGACTGGTTTGTGTCTAACTTCTTGATGTTTTCCAGATTAGGCAGTTGAGTCATGAGTAGCAGGTTGATATTTGAAATTTTATCTAGACACAGTTGTGATTATTTCCAGTGTTCTTTACAAAACAAGTCGCACTTTTTTTTGTCAGATCTTTTTTTTAACAATTATCTTTGCAATAATTGTCTTCGATGTTGATTTCTGGGTGGATTTTAACACATTACTCCATAACTGATTGAGAACAGTTGAACAAAGACCTTTTCCCCAGTAAGTGGAAAATAAGAATTTTAATACTACCATGAGAAGAAATAACTCTTCCAGGTCACCAAGAAGCAACCCCAGCAACCCTATAAACCTATCACCAAAGTCAAGTTCATTTGAATGACTATCTTATGGAAAAATCTGACAGAATCACTGTGAAGCATTTTTAACACGAGAAATGTCATGTACTTGTTAATTTCCTAGTTACCAATGGGCCACATTAAAAAGATTTGCTATAGTTGGGGGATTTTCCAAGGTTATGATATCACCTATCGAACATCAAAACATGGGATGTACAAGACTCAGTAAAAAATTCAGAGACTTTCAGTTTTACATTCAGTAATGGGTCCCCAGGAAGTAACTGGATGACTTTGATACTGTACTATGGTTAGATTCTGCTGCTCTAGGCATTTTGCCAAATACTGTTTTCATATCTTTATGGACATATAGTCATAAACAGTGCCAGGAAATGGTGAAGTAAATATATGAACTTATTTGGTCTTGTTTACAGTAAGAATTCAGAAAATGTAAAACTCTTATGATTAGAATGAAGGCAAATTGCTTTTTATGTTTTTAAGTATTTCAATGTGGTAGCTTTAAAAATCAGAGTGCAGTAAATTTGGAGCAAAAGCATTTTTTAGTCTGTGACTAATGATTCATTTTATTTGAAATTAAATTATTAGATTTATTTATTTATTTATTTATTAAGTATAATGGGCTATGGAATTTCAGTTTATTATTTCTTTGTAGAATTATATCTCCATTTTAAGAAGAAAATCAATGTAATTGAGTCTTGAAGTTTTAACAACTTTAAAGCCAAAAATATATGGTGCATAATCTAGGGTTTCATTTATTAATCTATGGTAGCTGCCTAGTGTATATACAAATATTCAGTGAAAGGACAACTTCCTTGTGATAAAATCATAATGTGTTATGATTCATTATTGGTAGATAACAGAAAATATGAAAACATATCCCATGAAATTAAATTTGAATATAGCTATATTATTAGAAAAGAATACAGTTAGGTGTTTCATTTTCCTTTTTTGCCATATGCATCCCACGGCCATAAGCTTAGTTTCAATGGAATAGGGGAGGTTTCAGTTGGGATCTGGGAGTCCACATTTAATATAATGCTTAAAAACCTATATCTGACCATTCAAATATTTCTTTAGCCAGGTATCCATAAATTGAAATGAATGTCTTAAATTAAGTAGGATTGTTAATGCCTTCAAAAACCATGTCATTTGATTAATATTACATCCATGTGTCTGTGACATAGCAGAATATCTATAAATGTTCCCCAAGTGAAAGGATGAATACACACACAAGTGTCCTGAGGAATTTACAATTCACAAATCTAGTATGCAAAGTGTGTTGGCACAAAACACTTCATGAATGATGTTTCATCATTCATTCGATATAAAAGCAAAATTTTGAAAGGTCTTTTGCATGATAAATTTAGCCATTTTTTGATTTATAATTTAAGTAACAAATAATTTTATAAAGCATAATGATATGGCACATGCCAACAAAGTACAGTTAGCCAGAGGTTTTGACAGCCACGCCATGTTCCCCATATGTGCATCAGGAGATCTTAAATAATGTTTATGACTCATTTTTCCTAAGATGGACATTATTCCCCATCAACCAAAATAATTCCTAAATAGACTGCATACTTAAGCAATACAGTAATGAAAAATATACTCTTAGATCAGTCTAGGGTTTCTGGTACTGACATCCCTGGCAATGAGAAATCCTTGATAAAAACATAAGGTAAAATTCATTGAAAACCATATTTGATTTAAACTGAAGTATTACCATGCTTGATTTGTATTTGTTAGCATTTTAGTAAAAGATTGTATTACTGTATTATTATTACTGTATTATTTTTACTATTTCATTACTATTAAATTTCTCACAGGTTTTTTTTTTCCATAAAATATGTTCACTGCAACTCCAAATTATACAAATGCAGCCACTCAAGGTGAGAACAACAGATTGTACAATTTTCAAGATAAGTGTAAATAACACTAACATGGAATTTAGGAAAAGCTAAGAAAATGTCAGCCTCCAACTAATTTCATGTCAACATGTGAATAAATTAGCCTCCTTGGCCTCAGTTTCATTACTTGCAAAGAAAGGGAATTAGGAAAGTGACTTCTAGTATTTACTTATACTCTAAGTATTTCTTGCACATAATGTTTTACTATTATTATTATCATTGTCACTATTTCCATTATTATCATTATTATTTTTGATTAAAACTTCAAGAACTTAAAGGTCCCAGAGATTGTTCCATCCAAACACTGCTTCTCCTCTGGCCTAATGGATGTCTCATCTTCTAGAAAAAATCCAGTGACTATGGATGATCATGTTTCTACTATGATCATTTTCCTTCTGACTGGGTCATGACACAGCAAGAAAATATACAGTGAATGAAAAGTATATGAGAATGTATTTCTTACAACAGCACAGTATTTTTACTATATATTTTACTTTTTCTCTCCCAGTCTAAAAATTGCTTACTTACATTTTAACCTAGCATCTTTATAAATATGATTTAATCACAGTGACATTGCAAAGATTTGAAAATTATGACAAAATATGAGTTATTCCAGCTGGTTTAATGAAGCATTGCTAAATCCTGAGTAGTATGAAATTTCTGAAATGTTCTGATGCCTACTGAGAATATGCTTTATCATTTATTTAATCATTCTTCAAGGGGTTTTCCTAAAATATTTTCAGCAAATTAAATTTTAAATTTTTTTCATTAACACCAACCCTTACTAGATCATATCATCCCATAATACATAGAATTGACAGGTGTACCTCTCATTTAAGTTAATAACAAAATATCTTCTCATATCCAGTAATTTCATCTATCAACCTAACATTTTATTACATTGGTATACAATTGGTATCACTATTTATTTTTCTTTTATCAGCACCTTAGGATGCTCTAAAGAATTGATGTTTCAAGATATTTCAGTAAAAGAAAGCTTGAGGCATCTGTGCTTCAAAAATTTATTTGGGGAAATTTCATTTTGACACATTTGTGTTTTAATATATATACCTAACTATCAAACTTTAATTTTCTATAGTGATGCCAGAAAATATATATATTCCACCCCCTCCCTTGTAAGAGTTGGTATCTGGTGGTATGCTCTACATATTAAAAATATGCCATGTTACTAAAAAAGTTAAGTTGGAACATAAGGGGTGGATAAATAATTATTTCTATTTTTTTTTCTAAAAATTGTGGGTTTTAAATACTTTGCATATCCTTGAAGCAACTTAGAATGAAAGTTCTGTTAGGTGATCCAGTGGTTCTCAAAATATTAGCAGCATTTTTATTTTATCAAAAAAATTAATAAAACCTATAAAGTAGAGGTGAAACATAATCTTAGTAGCATTGGCTTTTATGCTGTGTGGGTGTGTGTGTGTGCGTGTGTGTATGTGTGCGTGTGTGTGTGTGTGTGTGTGTTTGAGTAAAGGGCCTGCTAGTTATTAACTGTGAGACTTAATGATTCAGTTCTTAAGACTCAAGACTTTTTATCTGTAAAATGGTGCAAATAATGCTTACTTCATGGGATAGCTGTGAAAATAAATAGGACAATGCTCATGCAGCCTTAAATGTCACATTTACCACTCAGAAAATAATAACATTATTTACAAAGGAAATAGGTGAGTAGCTCTGGTGAAGCATAGGTTGGAGTAACTCAAGTCCTACTCTCTCAGCTTTACCCATTTTCCCTTCTGGGCATCTTTGATGATTCAGAAGATGAATGTCAAATGCTTTCTCATCCTTGTTGCCTTATCAAATTGAGGTTTTATCTATAATCCAGAGAATAGTAGTTTAAATAAATGATGAGTATTTTCCTTATTATATGTTAGATTCTTCCCTACTGTTTCATTAAGAAAAAGAATCAAGGTCATTTCCCTGTTAACAGGGGCCCACACATTGCAGTAACTTTAGAGTTACGGTACAATGAGGAGCTAGCACTCAAAGTGGTTCGTGCCTCACACAGCAGCTGCTGATATTGGTGGGGAGTATTTTAACTCAAATTCCTAATAAGTACTAAATGAAGTGACATTAGCTATTTCTTAGACTTCATGGAGCTTAGAGTCCAGGATTGTCTGCTGCCATTTTCCAATCTTAGAGGGTATCTTTATGAGAACAAGAAAGAAACACTAATTTGTGATCAGTGAGAAGTCCCTGTTCTTTATTGTCTGAGAATATTCTTCCTTCTATATCATAAGACTGACAACCAAAGTGATTTCCAGGGTTAAGGGGCTCACCTATTCAAGCACAGGGAAGGTTTATGTGCCAATCTTGGCATTACAATAGGCAAATACAAAATTTTGTGCCTAGCACCATGGATGAAAGTTATAGGTCAACAGTTTTAGAAGTGGTCTGCTGGTAAGTTCTCTTGGATTAAGCTTGACTGCCTCATACATCTGTGGTTACAGGTCGACGAGGAGGCTCTTCTGGAATGACATAAACAACTGAGTCATGTGTTTCTCGTCTTCCAGAAGGCTAACTAAACTTAATCACATCCTTTCCAAAAGCAATGTATGCTACAGAGATGCCAAAATCCTCCAAAATCTCATCCAATCATGGCACCAGGCTCAAAGCCATGGAATTTACAATCTATATCAGTACTGGATGTTGCTCTTTGGATACAACCACTTTTCTCCAGAGACCTATGAAAGAAAAGTTATCTTTCTTCTATATCCCAACATATAATTGTTTGATGGGAGTAGAAAAAATACAAAAACACCCTTTTTTTCAGGGGGAAATAGAGTAATAATGGAATCACTGGTCCATGACAATTCTAAAATTCAGGGAGGCAAGATTTTACCAGGTCTACCTATTCTAGGAACAGAGAATTTTCTTGATTAGGGCCTGTTTCTGCCCCCTGGAAATCACTCCCCAATCCATTGCATTTCATGCCTTTCAGCTCCACCCTTTCAGATGCCCTTCCATTTCTATTCTTTTGGCCATTTCTGAAAATGTTATTGGAAAACATACCTTCTGAGGATGTTTCTTAGTTCAATTACTATTAAAAGAAAAATAGGGGCCCATAGACACTTTCTTATTTTGAACTACCCCTTTTATCCATGCAGGCAGTGCCTTGTTTCATGTAATTTTCTTTAAAATTTTATATCAGTTATACATTCACCAAAAGCCATGTCCATAGTACTCCTGACTTTGGTTGGGTATGACAGGAAGCTGTGGGACACCCTTCAGACTCTCAGCAACCCTTTTGTCTAGTTGAGAAGGTCTGATATACACTATCTGAATTCTTTCAGATGTTTTAAGAAGGGCTCTTACAGCCATACTCTTGATTTTTAAATTGTCTCAGATCATGTTTATTTTGGGAATCTTTTATACATTGGGGAAATGAGATGTTAGAAATAGTTTTCTTTTCTTTTTTTTTTTTTTTTTTGAGACAGAGTCTCACTCTGCTGCCCGGGCTGTAGAGTGCCGTGGAGTCAGCTTAGCTCACAGCAACCTCAAACTCCTGGGCTCGAGCAATCCTTCTGCCTCAGCCTCCCAAGTAGCTGGGACTACAGGCATGTGCCACCATGCCCGGCTCATTTTTTCTATATATATCTTTAGTTGGCCAATTAATTTCTTTC